>NIVC01000534.1:27500-29518 GCA_002269645.1 Macrostomum lignano | reverse complement strand
AGCACTCGTCACTAAAAGCAAACCAGCTCGGTCGCCAACCTGCGATCGCCGAATCCTGCGGCCGCAGCAGCACCAGCAAGGCGCAGAAGTTGCAGGCCAGACCGCACGCGGATGAGAATCGGAGGCAAGCAGCTCCACATAGCCGAATGAAGCTGTCGCTTCCACAGCCAGTCCATCGGCCGCGGTGTCTCGCTGATGTTGCCGACTTCGATGCTGTCATTGATGCTGTTGGCTTGCTCAGATATTTTTTGACAGCATCGTCCGGCTAGGATTTTAAGGCATGAGTAATTCGCAGTTAAGCACAGGCGTTCCGTAGGAAATCCGGCGTTGAAATACCGAGAAGGATCTGGATTCCACCCTGCAATGACCTCGGACTAAGCTGACTGCAAATCAGAGATCCCAATTTCTACCCCCGTGTTTGGTTTATAACTGTACAGCACGTGTATCCTTGAATTGGCTGTCCGTTAACTGGAGTAGCATGATTTCCTTGTTAAAATAAATAGGAATTTGTTAAAATTGACCAAAATTTACGACTTAGTGAGTTTCAACTAGCATTTTGTAAGATTAATTTTCTAAACGAAACTGTCGTGGAAGTGAGGAACCTCTGGTTCGATTCCGTGAGCGGCCCGCATTCATGTGGGCTGGTGCACACAAAAATGGGTCGGTGGGTTGTCCGGCGATTCGCACCCATAAGGGCCAACCCCGAAGGCACGGAGAGTGTACATGCCTGACCTACTGCATAATACGTACTCAAAGCCTGATTGATTTACCGCTAAACTTCCCGAACCCGACAGAATAATCAATTGTGGCACAATGCTTCGCAGACTGTTTTGTACTCAAGCGCGTTTTTCTTCCCAGCCAGATTGACGAGAAAAAAAAGCAGAAATTTCTGTTAGCTCTTCATTAGCGACACTTGGCTCCCGGGGTTGCTGCCTGCTTTGTTCAGCCTATAGGCAGCCAAATCATGATTTGCCAGTGCGCATTGCTGAGCACCGAGGTGATAAATGTGTCAATAATGGCTGTCTTTGTGGACTGGATAGGATGGGTATTTGGGCGAGTTAAGCAAATGGTTGTAAAATAGGTTTTTTCGATGACAGATTGGGACCGGCTGCAGACTACTTTTTGCACCTCCGTGCTCTACTAGCATGCATAGCCATTGGTATTGGCTAGATTAGCAATCCATTCTATTCCTTCATTGATGTAGGCTAGATTAGCAATCCATTCTATTCCTTCATTCATGTAGTCTAGATTAGCAATCCTTTCTATTCCTTCATTGATGTAGGCTAGATTAGCAATCCATTCTATTCCTTCACTGATGTAGGCTAGATTAGCAATCCATTCTATTCCTTCATTGATGTAGGCTAGATTAGCAATCCATTCTATTCCTTCATTGATGTAGGCTAGATTAGCAATCCATTCTATTCCTTCATTGATGTAGGCTAGATTAGCAATCCATTCTATTCCTTCATTGATGTAGGCTAGATTAGCAATCCATTCTATTCCTTCACTGATGTAGGCTAGATTAGCAATCCATTCTATTCCTTCATTGATGTAGGCTAGATTAGCAATCCATTCTGTTCCTTCATTGATGTAGGCTAGATTAGCAATCCATTCTATTCCTTCATTGATGTAGGCTAGATTAGCAATCCATTCTATTCCTTCATTGATGTACGCTAGATTAGCAATCCATTCTATTCCTTCATTGATGTAGGCTAGATTAGCAATCCATTCTATTCCTTCATTGATGTAGGCTAGATTAGCAATCCATTCTATTCCTTCACTGATGTAGGCTAGATTAGCAATCCATTCTATTCCTTTATTGATGTAGGCTAGATTAGCAATCCATTCTATTCCTTCACTGATGTAGGCTAGATTAGCAATCCATTCTATTCCTTCATTGATGTACGCTAGATTAGCAATCCATTCTATTCCTTCACTGATGTAGGCTAGATTAGCAATCCATTCTATTCCTTCATTGATGTAGGCTAGATTAGCAATCCATTCTATTCCTTCATTGA
>NIVC01000534.1:0-25000 GCA_002269645.1 Macrostomum lignano | reverse complement strand
GGCAGGCATGCAGGCAGGCACACGGAAAGTCAGAAGCAGGGAGTGACTGGTTGAGAAATGCAGCAAGGCAGCTGCAGCATCACAAAAGAGGATGGGGAGCAAACGCAGAACTTGGAAAGAATCCCAAACAGCTGCAGGTCTGCCCAGTTGAACTGTCACGGCATACAATCTGCCTCATTTTGAGGCCTCTCTCGAAGACCTCGAATAAACATAAATTTTCCAGTGCAGAATTTCTGAGGAACAAAGAATGAGTATTGGGCAGGAGTTTGCACTTTTAGCCACTCTTAGAAATGGCAATAAGAGTTGCCAGGCAATTTAGCTGAGTAGCTTCCATCCAGCGAACGACTGTCCTCAGCTTTTTTATTTGTTCAACAAGGATTTCTTGCTGACAGATGGGCTGGGTCCTGGCGTAGGCCCGCATGTCTACTGCAGTTGCTGGGCAAGTCTCAAGGATGGAGATGAGGTGAGCAGCCGGACACAAAGACATTGCATTGCACTTAAGCCTGATGGAGCGTCCTTGAGTTCGTCGAACTTTTCTCTCGAAAGTGAGGGAATTCGCGAGTAGTGACGGCTACCACTGGCTGAGTGACTGACTATCGGGTTGGCCCCCTGTCACTGATACTCAAATTGAGCTGTCAATCAGCACAGCTATCAATCAATCAGCACAGCTATCAATCAATCAGCACAGCTATCAATCAATCAGCACAGCTAACAATCAGCACAGCTAACAATCAATCAGCACAGCTAACAATCAATCAGCACAGCTAACAATCAGCACAGCTATCAATCAGCACAGCTATCAATCAATCAGCACAGCTAACAATCAGCACAGCTAACAATCAGCACAGCTAACAATCAGCACAGCTAACAATCAGCACAGCTAACAATCAGCACAGCTAACAATCAGCACAGCTAACAATCAGCACAGCTAACAATCAGCACAGCTAACAATCAGCACAGCTAACAATCAGCACAGCTAACAATCAGCACAGCTAACAATCAGCACAGCTAACAATCAGCACAGCTAACAATCAGCACAGCTAACAATCAGCACAGCTAACAATCAGCACAGCTAACAATCAGCACAGCTAACAATCAGCACAGCTAACAATCAGCACAGCTAACAATCAGCACAGCTAACAATCAGCACAGCTAACAATCAGCACAGCTAACAATCAGCACAGCTAACAATCAATCAGCACAGCTAACAATCAGCACAGCTATCAATCAATCAGCACAGCTATCAATCAGCACAGCTATCAATCAATCAGCACAGCTATCAATCAATCAGCACAGCTATCAATCAATCAGCACAGCTAACAATCAGCACAGCTATCAATCAGCACAGCTATCAATCAATCAGCACAGCTATCAATCAGCACAGCTATCAATCAATCAGCACAGCTATCAATCAATCAGCACAGCTAACAATCAGCACAGCTATCAATCAATCAGCACAGCTAACAATCAGCACAGCTATCAATCAGCACAGCTATCAATCAATCAGCACAGCTATCAATCAGCACAGCTATCAATCAATCAGCACAGCTATCAATCAATCAGCACAGCTATCAATCAGCACAGCTATCAATCAATCAGCACAGCTATCAATCAGCACAGCTATCAATCAATCAGCACAGCTATCAATCAGACCTGAACACCATATTAGGTGCGTGAATGAACTAAGCAAAACTGTTAATGAATGACACTGTGAATACAGCAGTGAACATGGCTTAGTGCTGCTCTTACCCAGTCTCAAACATAGCGATGAGTTGAACCGACAAATTTATTATTGAATTTTCGTGCGATTTGACAAAATCTTATATCTAGAGGAAATTCCTACACACGCATTAAAGCAGGATTTCTATAGCATACAAATATAGATGGGATAACTCTCCTTAGTAATTCCTAAGTGAAGCTGAAATTTTAATGGCTTAAGCAATTTAAAGTGATTTTAGTTGCAAAGAAAAAATTGTCTTCGTTCAAACTACTATTAGTAGAGTACATGACATTTACGTCCACTCGATTTTCTTAGAAATGAAATAGGGGTTGTAGCCTAGTGGTTAGTCGTGGGGCGTCGGAATCACGACTTAAAGCTTGGGGGTTCGATTCTCGATCCCACTGGAACAATTTGTATCCTTGAGCAAGACAATTACATGTAGCTCTGCAGTGCTTCCCAGCTATAAAATTGGTGCGCTTAGCATTCTCTCGAGAATGCGCAGGGTTTCGGGCCATAGACTGGGTTTCGCTCTTTTTAGATCATCGCCGGAAAATTAACGAAATTACCGAAAAATTAACCATAGACTATTGATTGATTCTTTACCATGCCTTTTCAAAGTGCATCTGACAGAGCAGAAGAGTTGACTAGAAATCCGTCAACAATCATAGTTCATACAAAAGGGTACAATAACGACATGGACAGATTTTTCCAATTTAAAATCCATTTAGACAACACAACTTTATTTTGAGCATTGCGGCTCTCAAAAATCAATTAGTTTTTCAATTCTTTTTCTTAACACACTTGCTTCATTCATTTGCAATTTGGAGTCCAGAGTGCCAGACATTGCAAGAATTTAGTGCTTTCTGAGTCCAGAGTGCCAGACATTGCAAGAATTTAGTGCTTTCTGAGTCCAGAGTGCCAGACATTGCAAGAATTTAGTGCTTTCTGAGTCCAGAGTGCCAGACATTGCAAGAATTTAGTGCTTTCTGAGTCCAGAGTACCAGACATTGCAAGAATTGAGTGCTTTCTGAGTCCAGAGTGCCAGACATTGCAAGAATCGAGTGCTTTCTGAGTCTAGAGTGCCAGACATTGCAAGAATTGAGTGCTTTCTGCAGCGCAAGCATTCCTCGTTTAATCCTCAACAGCTGATCAAATACGGTTCGAAGTTGATCAGATTTTCCAATCAGAGCCCTGTCCACGCGCCTCCCAGTAACAGAGCTACTCCAGCTGTCTCACAACATTTTTTTCGCTTAAACTCCAAAAACACTACACGGCTAACCTTTGCTTCTTTGTTGGAGAAGCAGAACTAAAACAAAAATACAGTATCTTTCTACATCACTTGAGCTCAATGTGCTCAAGGGTCAACGGAATGGACATGAATGCTTGCCTCCGATCTCGGTCTGCGAGTCAACTCTCTACTTGACAACTCCATGACAGGTGGTCATGGACACTCATTAGTTAATCAAATCGCTTGCCTGCCTGTTAAGATTTAAGAGAGTAATAAAACTAAAATGCCTGTCTGAGAAAGTTCCATTGAAACTTTATTCAGCTGAATAAAAGTACAATTCAGCATAGAGACAAAATATTACGTCTCATCGGTACCAGTGCACAAGTAGCAGGTGTACAGCGTGTTGTATAGCTTTATTGCGCTTTGAATCCTAAGACCCAGCTTGCAGGTGAAAGACCAACTTCTGCACGACATATACAGTATTAGTGACAATATTGGGCATTGAGGACCGGGTAGTGCGAATCTGTAATATACTGTGAGAGTGCTCTGTTAGTATGATGGACAGACAGACAGACAGACAGACGAACAGACACTAAGACAGACACTAAGACAGACAGACAGACAGACACAGACAGACAGACAGACAGACAGACAGACAGACAGACAGACAGACAGACAGACAGACAGACACTAAGACAGACAGACAGACAGACAGACAGACAGACAGACAGACAAACACTAAGACAGACAGACACTAAGACAGACAGACACTAAGACAGACAGACACTAAGACAGACAGACACTAAGACAGACAGACACAGACGGACAGACAGACAGACAGACACAGACAGGCACATACAGACAGACAGACAGACAGACAGACAGACAGACAGACAGACAGACAGACAGACACAGACAGGCACATACAGACAGACAGACACAGACAGGCACATACAGACAGACAGACACAGACACACAGACAGACAGACAGACAGACACAGACACACAGACAGACAGACAGACAGACAGACAGACACAGACAGACAGACAGACAGACAGACAGACACAGACAGACAGACAGACACAGACATACAGACAGACAGACAGACAGACAGACAGACAGACAGACAGACAGACAGACAGACAGACAGACAGACACAGACAGACAGACAGACAGACTGGCAGCCCCACGGCTACCCCGCCCAGACTCAGGCCAGGCTGCGCTCTCTCAGTCGTCTCAGACCGCGGTTGACGCCGCTGCCGGGGGCGCCTGCACGGGCAGGAAGGCGTCGCACCTGCGGCAGTACTCGTACTCGTCCTCGCTCCAGATCACCTCCACTTCGCTCAGGTCGCCAGTCGAGACGGCGGAGGCTCCGCCGCGGCGACTCTCGGCGGGATCAGCGGCCCGGACGAATAGTTCTACTCGGCCGTTGCTGAGGCAACAGAGGAATGCGGCGTAGACTAAAGCGAGGCCGACCAGGAGGCAAGCGGCGAGGGCGAGGATTCTGTCGCCGGGGAACAGATGCCAGTCGGACATGGCTCTTCGATTGACTGATCCGCTTTGCTGCTTTGTCTATTGCAGAGGTGACTTAATTATGAATCCAGACTGTCATAGTAAATCCGACTAGACTGTCCTGCATATACAGGATGAGGTCGAGACTTTGGCGAATCAGAGAAGCTCAATCACCGGGGGGATGGTTTTATTGGATGCGGAGCTCAAATGAGCGACTGGCTAAATGACTGAACTCAGTGACTGGCTGAATGGCTGAACTCAGTGACTGGCTGAATGGCTAAACTCAGTGACTGGCTGAATGGCTGAACTCAGTGACTGGCTGAATGGCTGAACTCAGTGACTGGCTAAATGGCTGAACTCAGTGACTGGCTGAATGGCTAAACTCAGTGACTGGCTGAATGGCTGAACTCAGTGACTGGCTGAATGGCTGAACTCAGTGACTGGCTAAATGGCTGAACTCAGTGACTGGCTAAATGGCTGAACTCAGTGACTGAATGGCTGAATGGCTGAACTCAGTGACTGGCTAAATGGCTGAACTCAGTGACTGAATGGCTGAACTCAGTGACTGGCTGAATGGCTGAACTGTGACTGGCTGAATGGTTGAACTCAATGACTGGCTGAATGGCTGAACTCAGCGACTGGCTGAATGGCTGAACTCAGTGACTGGCTGAATGGCTGAACTCAGTGACTGGCTAAATGGCTGAAATCAGTGACTGGCTGAATGGCTGAACTCAATGACTGGCTGAATGGCTGAACTCAGTGACTGATTGGCTAAATGGCTGAACTCAGTGACTGACCGGCTGAATGGCTGAACTCAGTGACTGGCTGAATGGCTGCACTCAGTGACTGGCTGAATGGCTGAACTCAATGACTGGCTGAATGGCTGAACTCAGTGACTGGCTAAATGGCTGAACTCAGTGACTGGCTGAATGGCTGAACTCAATGACTGGCTGAATGGCTGAACTCAGTGACTGGCTAAATGGCTGAACTCAGTGACTGATTGGCTAAATGGCTGAACTCAGTGACTGGCTAAATGGCTGAACTCAGTGACTGATTGGCTGAATGGCTGAACTCAGTGACTGGCTGAATGGCTGAACTGTGACTGGCTGAATGGCTGAACTCAGTGACTGGCTGAATGGCTGAACTGTGACTGGCTGAATGGCTGAACTCAGTGACTGGCTGAATGGCTGAACTCAGTGACTGGCTGAATGGCTGAACTCAGTGACTGGCTAAATGGCTGAACTCAATGACTGGCTAAATGGCTGAACTCAGTGACTGATTGGCTAAATGGCTGAACTCAGTGACTGGCTAAATGGCTGAACTCAGTGACTGGCTAAATGGCTGAACTCAGTGACTGATTGGCTAAATGGCTGAACTCAGTGACTGGCTGAATGGCTGAACTCAATGACTGGCTGAATGGCTGAACTGTGACTGGCTGAATGGCTGAACTCAATGACTGGCTGAATGGCTGAACTCAGTGACTGGCTGAATGGCTGAACTCAGTGACTGGCTGAATGGCTGTACTCAGTGACTGGCTGAATGGCTGAACTCAGTGACTGGCTAAATGGCTGAACTCAGTGACTGAATGGCTAAATGGCTGAACTCAGTGACTGGCTGAATGGCTGAACTCAGTGACTGGCTAAATGGCTGAACTCAGTGACTGATTGGCTAAATGGCTGAACTCAGTGACTGGCTAAATGGCTGAACTCAGTGACTGGCTAAATGGCTGAACTCAATGACTGGCTGAATGGCTGAACTGTGACTGGCTGAATGGCTGAACTCAATGACTGGCTAAATGACTGAACTCAGTGACTGGCTGAATGGCTGAACTCAGTGACTGGCTGAATAGCTGAACTCAGTGACTGGCTAAATGGCTGACTCAGTGACTGGCTGAATGGCTGACTCAGTGACTGACTGGCTGAATGGCTGAACTCAGTGACTGACTGGCTGAACTCAGTGACTGACTGGCTGAATGGCTGAACTCAGTGACTGACTGCTGAATGGCTGAACTCAGTGACTGGCTAAATGATTGAATTCATTGACTGACTCAGTGCCTGACTAAACAGTCGCAGTGTTGTATGATGCCAATTTTTAAAATTGTGCGTTAATTGAAACCGTAAATAAAATAGCAAAAAGTGAAATCCCAGGCCTTGGTGGATAATTTACGGGCCTCACAAACATGATGACCATTGACCCAAACTGGCGATACCATAGCAACTACAATCGGTTGTATTCAGGCGATAAATAAGCAGAATCTAGCGCGTATGTTAATATGAATTTAGTAAATTGTTATATTAAATATTAATTAATAATTCAAATAACATAAGGCCAGAAACGCACGCGCAAAAAATGCAGGCATATAGAAAGCCAACCAAATAGAAAAAAAATTTTTTGGAGGCCAAAGCTAAGAAACAGATTACAACTGTATTATATAAGAGATACGTGTGTTTACAAGAAAACAAAGAATATGCAGCATTTATGAACAGAAGCTATTTAAATATAAGGACGCAATAACTAGGACAGAGGCACCGCGAATTTCAGAAGGGCAAGCTGCAATATGACAAGCACAATGGCAGGGGTCATGACTTGCGCATTTCATTTGTATTTGGCCGTTATTTAAGGTCATGGGTCATAAAAAATCATGAGGTCATTTAAGGTCACGGGGTAAAAAAGTGATGTGACCATTAAAGGTCAAGGGGTCAAGGAGGCCATTTAGTCACGGGGTCAAATGTCATAGGTTATAAAAGGTCATTTAAGGTCACGGTTGATAAAAATTCGGGGGCATTTAAGGTTAAGGGTCATTAAAGGTCGCGAGGCCTTTTAAGGTCACTAGGTCATTTAAGGTCATTAGGCTATTTAAGGTGATCACGCCACTGAGGTTAT
This sequence comes from Macrostomum lignano, assembly GCA_002269645.1. Classification (NCBI taxonomy): domain Eukaryota; kingdom Metazoa; phylum Platyhelminthes; family Macrostomidae; genus Macrostomum; species Macrostomum lignano. Next base: position 17,656 of record NIVC01000534.1, on the reverse strand, counting down.
TAAGCTTTTCAACGTCATATGACCTTTATAGGCCCTGAGGACTTTAGTTTAAGGCCCCAAAACTAGGCTACTCAAGGTCACAAACAGATTTTTAAGGTCAAGAGAAAAATTCAAATACAAGGTCATTAGGATGAGTAGAGCCTGCCACTAGAAATTGAGATTCTAAAAAAATAATAATAACTTTAATCTAATCTAAACGCTAACCGCCCGTTGCATACATAAAAAAACATTGACAGAAAATCGATAAGTTAAAATTTAACTTAATTTTAAGATATGTCGATACACCGTACTACATGTACTACTTATAAAAAGCCAATAAGATAGCAGAACTATTTGTAAGACACAATATTATTAGCTTACTAAATACAGTAAAGTACACAAAATGTACGCTAAAATCTGTACACTAGGCGGTATTGTATGAAGCAGGGTTGGGAACAAACTACGCGCGCAAAAGCAGACAGGTAAAGGCAATAAATTTACTTTCAGTGATGAGAGAAGAAGTGACTAGCAGTTAAGATATAAGTTTAGTAGTATATAACCGCAAAGAGAAATCACAGTGCCAAACAGAACAGGGGCTGGAGCTTCAATATCCTTCGCATGAATTCCACATTTAGTAGGGACTTCTAGGACTAGAGACTTAGCTAGTTAAGCTTATTTGCACGGGGGCTGTGGACAAAGCAAAGCAGCAAATCAACTCGACAGTTCGCTGATCAGCAGCCATCGACGAGGCTAGCAGTAATGGTCAATCAGCAGATCCCGGACAACGGACACAGGTGTGTACGCAGGGGGAGTACAATTCACTCCCGATGATTTAGTTTAGGGTTTAGGTTGCTAGAGCTAGGCTTTAGGTTGTTAGGGTAAGGTTTTAGGTTAAGTTCATAGTTTATGTTAGGTTTGAGGCTTAGGTTAGGGTTTAGGTTAGGTATAGGATTAAATTTGGGTTAAGGGTTTAGGTTAGGTTTAGGATTTAGGTTAGGTTTAGGTTAGGTTTAGGGTTTAGATTAGATTTAGGGTTAGGTTAAGGGTTTAGATTAGGGTTAGAGTGGGCAGTTAATAACGCAGACAGGCACTCGCGCTGGTCCAGAGTCTATATAGCGGCCCTGACTCTTTTTAGATTCAGCCAGTATACTTACTGTACGCGACAAGCTCCATAGTAGAATCTGCAGCAGCAGATATCCATAGTTCCAGCTACTAATAGTAGTGCAATATGTACAGTCCAAAATAAAACAGCATCGACATGAAAATCCGAATTTAAACGCTATTAAAAGATTTTTTAAAACATTCAGGACAGCACGAAAGGCGCCGGCGCTTGCTGCAGCTGCTGACACGACGCGGCCCGCCTTACTCTAGCAGCCTGAATCACTGAAGCAGCCGGCTTTGCTGTTCCACCGCTGCTACTAGAAGCAGCCGCGGGTACAGCAACAGCCGATACCTGCTGCTGCTGCTGCTGCTGCTGGACCGAAGCCTGTTGCGGCCTGGCGGCCGAGCTGCCGGAGAATTCCCGGCCGAGGCCGAGGCAGGCGGCTCGATCGCGCGTCAGGCGGCCGGCCGGCTGCCCCATGCCGTGCGCAGTTACAAGACTGCGCAGTTCAAAGTAGTATCTGTTGGGGAGTAGTGAGATGATAGGCAGATTCCTACACAGATTTCTGGGGTAGACAGGTTAGAATTGTATAGGTAGACTTCTTAGTAGGGTAGATTCCTAGGGTAGGGTAGATTCCTAGGGTGGGGTAGATTCCTAGGGTAGGGTAGATTCCTAGGGTAGGGTAATTTCCTAGGGTAGGGTATATCCTCTTTAGGGTAGATAGATTAGTTAGGGTAGATTCTTCGGTAGGGTAGATTCTTCGGTAGGGTAGATTCTTTGATAGGGTAGATTCTTTGGTAGGGTAGATTCTTTGATAGGGTAGATTCTTCGGTAGGGTAGATTCTTTGGTAGGGTAGATTCTTTGGTAGGGTTGATTCTTCGGTAGGGTAGATTCCTCGGTAGGGTAGATTCCTCGGTAGGACAGATTCCTCGGTAGGACAGATTCTTTGGTAGGACAGATTCTTTGGTAGGACAGATTCCTCGGTAGGGTAGACTCATAGGGTCAGATTTCTAGAGGCTCATTCTTAGGCAGGAAAATCACAAACGCAAAACAATGACCCAACCTTGCATAGACAGGCGCGGGCACATTGATATTGAACTGTATCAGCTCCAGGTATTTCCGTTCCAGTTCGTTCATATCCTCCACTTTGGCGTCCTTGAGTATCTGGCAGTAATCAACGTTCCACACTGCCTGATCGTCCCACACTTTGCTTGCCAGCAACACGGAGCCCAGCAGACAGCGGCGCCAGTTGCCGGGGTACAGGTCGATCTCCGCTGCAGCCAACAGGCGCTCCAGGTACACCAGGGAGACCACCGCGCATTCGGCAGTGAGCTGGGCGGCGCAGAACAGAGTGCGCACGAATCTGCATCCGCGAGGGATGAAGGGGGCGGTTGAAACAATTAAAACTCATTGATTACAACTAGTCATTGTGGAGCACAAGTAGTCACTCTGGAACACAACTAGTCACTCTGGAACACAACTAGTCACTCTGGAACACAACTAGTCACTCTGGAGCACAACTAGTCACTCTGAACAACTAGTCACTCTGGAGCACAACTAGTCACTCTGGAACACAACTAGTCACTCTGGAACACAACTAGTCACTCTGGAACACAACTAGTCACTCTGGAACACAACTAGTCACTCTGGAACACAACTAGTCACTCTGAAACACAACTAGTCACTCTGGAACACCCACCTGTACACAGCCCGATGGTCCGGCTCTCTGGCAGCCGCCTCAGCAGCTTCCGGGCCAGCCTGCAGCGGGTGCAAGACCTCGTCGAAGATCTCCAAATAGCGCCCTCGCTGCGGCCTGGCGGTCCGTCTGTGCCTGACGTGGAAGAACACGGCCAGAGCGAGGCCGCGCACTGCGGGCTTCAGAGCCGGCTGCCACAGAGTTGAATCGTCTGTCACCAGATGCGAGGTTGAACTGGACGCCCGAGAAGACGCGGGGCGTCTGCTGAAGTTCCCGAACGTCGGGCGGCGCACAACTGGCGAAGGCCGCGCAGAAACAGCGGCCTGACCGCGGCGTTGGTGCTGGGATCGCAGTTGTCCTCGGCCGGCTCGCGATCGTTGATGTGCTCAATGGCGACGCCCGGGGCTGCCGAGGACTGCTGGCCGGGAGGCGGCATCAGATTGGGAGGCTGCATTGTCATCATCAGGCTGTTGCTTGAGTCGTAGGGTCCGCCAGTAGGCGGCCATTTACCGTTGCCAAATAAAACTTGCTGCTGCTGCTGGTGATAATGCTGCTGATGAAGCTGATGCTGCTGCTGATGCTGGCGCAGGTAATGCAGCTGCTGATGGTGCTGCAACTGCTGCTGATGCAGCGGAATCTGGGGATGAAGATAGCGATCGCACGGAGCCGCGGATTCCGGGGAATGGCGCCGTCCCGACCGCAGCTGACAGCAGGACAGGCTGTTGCCCATTGTGAAATGGGGAACGGCTGGGTCGCGGTTGTCAAGGGTGACACGAGGAGGAGCGCGCCGGGATCACGGCGGCGCCTGACCTGGCGGCTGGGGCAGCGGCGGCGGCTTCGGTGGCTGCGCTGGAAATGCCGAATGAATTATGATTGTCGAGTCAACTAGCGAGATACCTCGAGAGTCCCGAGCGAGATCCCGAGAGTGGGATTTGAGTGAAGGGTGGGATTTAAGTGACGGGTGGGATTTGAGTGAAGGGTGGGATTTGAGTGAAGGGTGGGATTTGAGTGAGGGTGGGATTTGAGTGACGGATGGGATTTGAGTGAAGGGTGGGATTTGAGTGAGGGGTGGGATTTGAGTGACGGGTGGGATTTGAGTGACGGGTGGGATTTGAGTGACGGGTGGGATTTGAGTGACGGATGGGATTTGAGTGAAGGGTGGGATTTGAGTGAAGGGTGGGATTTCAGTGTCGGGTTGGATTTGAGTGACGAGTGGGATTAGAGTGAAGGGTGGGATTTCAGTGTCGGGTTGGATTTAAGTGACGATTGGGATTCGAGTGACGCTCGGTATTGACAGAGTGCCGGGTGGGATTGATGGAGTGCCGGGTGGGTTTTATGGAGTGCCGGGTGGGATTGATGGAGTGACGGGTGGGATTGATGGAGTGCCGGGTGGGATTGATGGAGTGCCGGGTGGGATTGATGGAGTGCCGGGTGGGATTGATGGAGTGCCGGGTGGGATTGATGGAGTGACGGGTGGGATTGATGGAGTGACGGGTGGGATTGATGGAGTGCCGGGTGGGATTGATGGAGTGACGGGTGGGATTGATGGAGTGACGGGTGGGATTGATGGAGTGCCGGGTGGGATTGATGGAGTGACGGGTGGGATTGATGGAGTGACGGGTGGGATTGATGGAGTGCCGGGTGGGATTGATGGAGTGCTGGGTGGGATTGATGGAGTGACGGGTAGGATTGATGGAGTGACGGGTGGGATTGATGAAATGAAGCAAATGAATAACATCTGTCACTATTCTTATTAAAAATGAATCTTGAGGTGAAACTGGGACAGCGCGAGAATTGGTAATTCAGAAATTTTCATTGATTCAGGACACGTTAATTGCTGATCTACTTACTGTAGTGAGTAGTAAATATTGAATGAAAATAAAAATTGCCGCATGTATTTTGATAGTACGCAGATATGCAAAACTAGCATACTGATTAACTAATATAGAAAGATTACCTGTTGTACGAGATGGCATAGAACACATAGAATTGTTTGAATACACAAACTTAGTATTTCAACTTTGAAACCGGAATATATATATATTTAATGTTTTCAAATAAAAATCGAAATCTACAAAGAAAGCATCAAATGGGTGGCAAATCAATTATGAAATCGAAAGTGTCAGAATCAACTCAACTTATTTGCGTTAAACAGATGATGATTCAAGAATATTTCTCTGCGAGAATGACAATGTCGTATAGTACAGCTCTTTTAGCCTTTTAGCTTTTTCCAATTAACTACCAAGGATATTAGCCAGGAGACGACTCAGTCACACCTGTCACCATTCTTAGACATTTGGTCACACCTGTCACCATTCTAAGACATTTGGTCACACCTGTCACCATTCTTAGACAGTTGATCACACCTGTCACCATTCTTAGACATTTGGTCACACCTGTCACCATTCTTAGACAGTTGATCACACCTGTCACCATTCTTAGACATTTGGTCACACCTGTCACCATTCTTAGACAGTTGATCACACCTGTCACCATTCTTAGACAGTTGATCACACCTGTCACCATTCTTAGACATTTGGTCACACCTGTCACCATTCTTAGACATTTGGTCACACCTGTCACCATTCTTAGACATTTGGTCACACCTGTCACCATTCTTAGACAGTTGATCACACCTGTCACCATTCTTAGACAGTTGATCACACCTGTCACCATTCTTAGACATTTGGTCACACCTGTCAAAATTCTTAGACAGTTGATCACACCTGTCACCATTCTTAGACATTTGGTCACACCTGTCACCATTCTTAGACATTTGGTCACACCTGTCACCATTCTTAGACAGTTGATCACACCTGTCACCATTCTTAGACAGTTGATCACACCTGTCACCATTCTTAGACAGTTGATCACACCTGTCACCATTCTTAGACAGTTGATCACACCTGTCACCATTCTTAGACAGTTGTCACACCTGTAACTATCCTAGGACATTCAGTCACACCTGTCACTATCCCAAGGCAGTCAGTCACACCTGTCACTATCCCTGAGCAGTCAGACTGCTCTCACAGCGATGAAGACACTTGAAAAGTATTTGCCAGCCTGCTGTAGAACAGAATATAATTAGACACCGAACGAATCTCGCCGCTGCGCATCTCCGTAACCGTTTCGTCATCGAATTTAAACCAGCGATTCAAATTCGAGTTGCGACAGAACGCAGTGTAGTGGCCGCACTCCATGCTGCCGAAGTGGTTGGACACTCCGTACAGATTGTAAACCAGAGAGTGCTTTGGCCTGGCCTCGGAGCTGTGATAGGCTGACATGTCCAAGTTGCTGATGGGATAGTCAACCAAGGTGTTGAGCTTTCTGCCGCGACTGCTCAACCGATCGCAGCTGAACCGCTTGAAATGGATTAGCAGATAGGGCGGCAGGCGCCAGATGTCGATCTTCTTCACGGCGCTCTGATCGCGACGGCAGCGGGGGCAGAACCAGCGGCTGCTGCCTGACAGACGCTCCGGCTTTAGGAAGGCCTGGAGACAGTCCTGCAGATTTTGTGTATGAAGGGCGGGCATCTCTACTATAAGTAGAATAGGATTATTTAGATTGTTTAGTTAGCTGGCAGACGGGGGAGCAATAACTGAATGGTTGCGATTTTAATGTAGCCGCGCTGGGAATCGAACCCGGGGCTACTGTGCCTTCCCCTACCCTTTAACTATTTGATTTGCAGGCTTGCAATTTACTTTTACTCAACATGAGCCCCTATCTTTTATAATTAGAGGCCTGAATCAACGCGGCCCAGCAGCAGGTCTTACGGATAGTCGGCAAGAAGTATCGCTGACCACAGGCAGGCTGAGGTACATAAACGCGTCAAATGTGATTGACTTGTAGTGGCACTGCTCGCATACCAGAGTTGACTTGAACTGGCCCTGCGAATGTTGAATAATGCTGAACATGTTAGTGAAGTGCACTGACCCAATCCCCAATGCACTGACCCAATCCCCAATGCACTGACCCAATCTCAAATGCACTGACCCAATCCCCAATACACTGACCCAATCCCCAATGCACTGACCCAATCTCAAATGCACTGACCCAATCCCCAATGCACTGACCCAATCCCCAATGCACTGACCCAAATCACTGATAAAAGCCTAACCCAACCCTTGCCAAATTGACCCTCGCAGATGAGCACACTCCCGCACTAACCTGAAACAGCTCCACCATAATGCTCTCGTTGATAAGGCAGTGCCTGGCCCAGGCCCGCTTCGCTCGCTCAACATCTGGCAGGCTCTCCTTGTCTTCCAGCTCCGGCGGAGGCCGCCGCCTACGCGCCCGATTCAAATCCTCGTGCAGGCCGTCAAGGAGGAACAGCAGAAACTCCTGGGAATCCTGCTGCTCGTTGCCGGCGAAGGCCTCGGCGTGCCGGCCGATTGTGTGCTTGAAGTCGTACGGGCTGACGCAGGCGTAGCGCCCGGCCCACAGAGCCTGGACCACAACAGAGAACTGTTCTGCTACGTCGCCTTGGTGACCCAGAGGATTGGATTTGTTCACGTGTTCGCGGAATGTTCTGCGGAAGGGAATTAGGCGAATGCATTGCTAGGATACTATTTAACTATCACAAAATTTTGCTTATAAGCTCCTGCTCAAACACCTATCGCTCATACACTACTGATCATACACTGTCTTCCTTATGCACTACTGCTCATACACCATCCTGCTCATACAGGGGGGCCGTAGCCCAGCGGTAGCGCAGCTGCTCTGGTGTGCCAGCGACCCAGGCTCGATTCCAAGTGCAGTCACATTAATTTGGGGCTGAATTGGAATCTCGGCTTGGCTCTGCTCGTGTAATTAACGGCCTTGAGAGCCAACCCCCCAAGGCGCAGTGAAGTGTACATGCCTAACGATAATATAAAGTTAGGGCCGCTGTACACTCCTGTGTGAGTGTGTGCCTGCGTACGCGCGCTTGTATGCCTGCTCAGGGGAGTCGGCGGAATGGGCAGCAATGCCTCTCGCCGGTTGTGTGCCTATGTCGCTTAAAGTGCGCCAGGGTGCACACAACCCCCTGCCTCTAATAAAAAAAATCCTGCTCATACATCTATCGCTCATACACTACTGTAAATACAGTCCTCCTTATGCACTACTGCTCATACACCATCCTGCTCATACATCTATCGCTCATACACTCCAGCTCATACACTACTACTCATACACTACTGCTCATACGCTATCGCTAATACACTACTGCTCATACACTCCTGCTCATAAACCTATCACTCATACACTCCTGCTCATACATCTATCGCTCATACACTCCTGCTCATACACTACTACTCATACACTACTGCTCATACGCTATCGCTAATACACTACTGCTCACACACTACTGCTCATACACTATTGTTCATACAAGTCTAGTTGGTCATACACTGTTGTTGAAAAATCGCAGCCCATATGGAACGAAATAAACACAAAATGCAAAATGTCGATCTCACCCTTGCAAGAAATAAGAAGCCAGCACAGGCGTATTGCTGAGACATTGCACAGTGCTATTCAAATAGCAGGTATTGCCAAGATTTCGCAGACCGGTAAGGCCGTGCGGCACGCTGCCGTATTCCGGCGCCATTCGGTTGAGCGTGTGCGCGTCGAACGAGCTAAACGGGCGGACTACGGCGGCGACGGAGCTGCCGCCGCCATTGGCTACGCGAGGCGGAACCTGCGCCTGCGCCTGTTTAACAGAGGAGGATTCCGAAGAAACACCGGAACTGGGGCCCGGTGTTGGTGCCGGTGGTGCCGGGGTGGCGGAGGCCGCAGAGGCGGCAGAGGTGGCGGAGGCTTTATCGCTGTCCGGCTTGGAGCGCTGCTTAGCCAGGTTTGGCTGCGAGGCCACCCGCTTCAGGCCGCTGGTGGAGGCGGGGCTGGCAGACGAGGAGGGACCAGCAGCGAGGGCGGCGGCGGGGGCAACTTGGGAAGCCGCAGGAGCGGTGTTGGCTGGCGGTCCGGATGGTGGAGCTATCGCTCTGAAGTCGGTGGACACAAACATTTGATGAAGATTAAGAAAGACAGACAGACAGACAGACACAAAGACAAGCAGACGGACAGACAGACTCAAAGACAAGCAGACGGACAGACAGACAGACAGACAGACAGACAGACAGACAGACACAGAGACAGACAGACAGACAGACAGACACACAGACAGACACTCACGGTTTCTCCGGTGTCGGTGCCGGAGCGGCGGCAGGCGGGTCGGCAGGCGGCGCAGGAGTCGCAGGCTTGGGCGGCGGTCTCTCCAGCGAATCCAGCACATCGTCGGGCAGATCCCAGTACATCTTGCAGGTCTGCGTGTCAACATAGAAATAGCGGCCGTTCTCGTTGCCAACGTGCCAGCCGGGAGGCAGTCGCAGGCCGGGCTTCACCATCGCCTGCGATCCAGCAGCGGCACCGGCCATCGAGCTGCCCGCAGTCAAGGAGGCCGGAGCCTCCGACGATTTCTGCGCCTTCGTCGGCTTGTTGCTCCGATCAACCAGAGGACGGCCGTTGCTGCCGACGCTTCCCCCGCTGGTGCCGCTGCCACCGCTGCCGCCGCTGGCGACTTCCCCGGAGGTGACCGCGGCAGTTGCCGATGCAGCAGCAGCAGCTGGAGCAGGCTGGGGCTTCAACGAACTGAAGTTTAGGAAGGGCTTCAGCTATACACTGTGGTGTACATACTTTCAGCTGGGTGGAGAGACTCAATTAAAGAGACTAAAAGAGACCCAATAAATGCATCTATTTAACTTGTGTAGCTTCATGGAGATGCAGGGAGGGAGGTGCAGGGAAAGATTTGCAGGGAGGGAAGATGCGGGGAGGGAGATGAAGTGAAGGAGGCAGGCAGATGCAGGGAGGAAATATGTAGGTAGGGAAGATGCAGGGAGGAAAGATGCAGGTAGGGAAGATGCGGGGAGGGAGGAGCAAGGAAAGATTTTCAGGTAGGCAAAATGCAGGGAGGCAAGACGTAGGTAGGGAAGATACATGGAGATACAGGTAGGCAAAATGCGGGGAGGAAAGATGCAGGGAGGAAAGATGCAGGTATGGAAAATGCAGGGAGGGAAGATGTAGGCAGGCAAGATGCAGGGAGGGAAGATGTAGGTAGGGAAGATGCAGGGAGGAAAGATTCAGGTAGGGAAGTTGCAGACAGGGAAAATGTGCCCCCATTAGAGTGAATCTCACTACAAGCCCAAACTAAAAACACAATCAATTAAAAAGATGATCATCTCATACGCACCGATTGACAGCCGGCACAGTAGAAGAACTCGGAGCCGGCGCTTTGTCGCGCTCCGCTCGTTCAGCCGCCTCTTTAGCCGCCGCCGCCGCCGCAGCCGCCGCTTTCTGCGCCCGCTGCTCTTCTTCAAGTTTCTTTTTCTGCTCGGCCGCCTTCGCCTCCGCCTCGGCAGCGGCGGCGGCAGCAATTCGAGCTTTCCGTTGCTCTTCGAGTTTACGACGGGACTCGTCTTCCAGGGAAGGATAGGCTACAATGCTTGCCAAGCCACCGCCGCTGCCGCCTCCCTTGCTGCTATCGGGACCTTGATAAGCCGGGTCCGTTGTCAAGGTCGGGTAGGCCAGAAGGACGCCCTGATGGGTGTTTGATGTGTCATACATATAAATATACTGTAAATAGCAATGTTAATGTAGATGCATTTAGCAGCTGGGATTGTAATTCCTGAATGAACAACATTAAAATCTAAATAAGGAAGGGATAAATATCCAATCCCAAATAAGCAGGGATCAGGATCCCAGGATAAAAGATTCCCCAATCCCAAATAAGAAGGAATCAGGATCCCAGGATAAAAGATTCCCCAATCCCAAATAAGCAGGGATCAGGATCCCAGGATAAAAGATTCCCCAATCCCAAATAAGTAGGGATCAGGATCCCAGGATAAAAGTTCACAATTCCCAAATAAGCAGGGATCAGGATCCCGGATAAAAGATTCCCCAACAACAAATAAGTAGGGATCAGGATCCCGGTATAAAAGATTCCTCAATCACAAATAAGTAGGGATCAGGATCCCAGGATAAAAGGTTCCCCAATCACAAATAAGTAGGGATCAGGATCCCGGGATAAAAGATTCCCCAATCACAAATAAGCAGGGATCAGGATCCCAGGATAAAAGATTCCCCAATCCCAAATAAGTAGGGATCAGGATCCCAGGATAAAATATTCCCCAATCTCAAATAAGTAGGGATCAGGATCCCGGGATAAAAGGTTCCCCAATCACAAATAAGCAGGGATCAGGATAAAAGATTCCCCAATCCCAAATAAGCAGGGATAAGGATAAAAGATTCCCTAATCCCAAATAAGTAGGGATCAGGATCCCAGGATAAAAGATTCCCCAATCCCAAATAAGCAGGGATCAGGATCCCAGGATAAAAGATTCCCCAATCCCAAATAAGCAGGGATCAGGATCCCAGGATAAAAGATTCCCCAATCCCAAATAAGTAGGGATCAGGATCCCAGGATAAAAGATTCCCCAATCACAAATAAGCAGGGATCAGGATCCCAGGATGAAATATTCCCCAATCCCAAATAAACAGGGATCAGGATCCCAGGATAAAAGATTCCCCAATCACAAATAAGTAGGGATCAGGATCCCAGGATAAAAGGTTCCCCAATCACAAATAAGTAGGGATCAGGATCCCGGGATAAAAGATTCCCCAATCACAAATAAGCAGGGATCAGGATCCCAGGATAAAAGATTCCCCAATCCCAAATAAGTAGGGATCAGGATCCCAGGATAAAATATTCCCCAATCCCAAGAAGTAGGGATCAGGATTCCAGGATAAAAGATTCCCCAATCCCAAATAAGCAGGGATCAGGATAAAAGATTCCCCAATCCCAAATAAGCAGGGATCAGGATAAAAGATTCCCCAATCCCAAATAAGTAGGGATCAGGATCCCAGGATAAAAGATTCCCCAATCACAAATAAGTAGGGATCAGGATCCCGGGATAAAGATTCCCCAATCACAAATAAGCAGGGATCAGGATCCCAGGATAAAAGATTCCCCAATCCCAAATAAGTAGGGATCAGGATCCCAGGATAAAATATTCCCCAATCCCAAATAAGTAGGGATCAGGATCCCGGGATAAAAGATTTCCCAATCACAAATAAGCAGGGATCAGGATCCCGGGATAAAAGATTCCCCAATCACAAATAAGCAGGGATCAGGATAAAAGATTCCCCAATCCCAAATAAGCAGGGATCAGGATAAAAGATTCCCCAATCCGAAATAAGCAGGGATCAGGATAAAAGATTCCCCAATCCCAAATAAGTAGGGATCAGGATCCCAGGATAAAAGATTCCCCAATCACAAATAAGTAGGGATCAGGATCCCAGGATAAAAGGTTCCCCAATCCAAAATAAGCAGGGATTAGGATCCCTGGATAAAAAATATTCCTCAATCCCAAATAAGTAGGGATCAGGATCCCGGGATAAGAAAGATTCCTCACTCCCAAATAAGTAGGGATCAGGATCCCGGGATAAAGGATTCCCCAATCACAAATAAGTAGAGATCAGGATCCCAGGATAAAAGATTCCCCAATCACAAATAAGTAGGGATCAGGATCCCGGTATAAAAGATTCCCCAATCACAAATAAGTAGGGATCAGGATCCCAGGATGAAAGGTTCCCCAATCACAAATAAGTAGGGATCAGGATCCCAGGATGAAAGGTTCCCCAATCACAAATAAGCAGGGATCAGGATCCCAGGATGAAAGGTTCCCCAATCACAAATAAGCAGGGATCAGGATCCCAGGATAAAAGTTCACAATTCCCAAATAAGCAGGGATCAGGATCCCGGATAAAAGATTCCCCAACCACAAATAAGTAGGGATCAGGATCCCGGTATAAAAGATTCCTCAATCCCAAATAAGTAGGGATCAGGATCCCGGTATAAAAGATTCCCCAATCACAAATAAGTAGGGATCAGGATCCCAGGATGAAAGGTTCCCCAATCACAAATAAGTAGGGATCAGGATCCCAGGATGAAAGGTTCCCCAATCACAAATAAGCAGGGATCAGGATCCCAGGATGAAAGATTCCCCAATCACAAATAAGTAGGGATCAGGATCCCAGGATGAAAGGTTCCCCAATCACAAATAAGCAGGGATCAGGATCCCAGGATGAAAGGTTCCCCAATCACAAATAAGTAGGGATCAGGATCCCAGGATAAAAGTTCACAATTCCCAAATAAGCAGGGATCAGGATCCCAGGATGAAAGGTTCCCCAATCACAAATAAGCAGGGATCAGGATCCCAGGATGAAAGATTCCTCAATCCCAAATAAGTAGGGATCAGGATCCCGGTATAAAAGATTCCCCAACCACAAATAAGTAGGGATCAGGATCCCAGGATGAAAGATTCCCCAATCACAAATAAGTAGGGATCAGGATCCCGGTATAAAAGATTCCCCAACCACAAATAAGTAGGGATCAGGATCCCGGGATAAAAGATTCCCCAATCACAAATAAGTAGGGATCAGGATCCCGGTATAAAAGATTCCTCAATCCCAAATAAGCAGGGATCAGGATCCCGGGATAAAACATTCCCCAATCCCAAATAAGCAGGGATCAGGATCCCGGGATAAAACATTCCCCAATCCCAAATAAGCAGGGATCAGGATCCCAGGATAAAACATTCCCCAATCCCAAATAAGTAGGGATCAGGATCCCTGAATGAAACATTCCCCAAATCCCAAATAAGCAGGGATCAGGATCCCGGGATAAAAGGTTCCCCAATCCCAAATAAGCAGGGATCAGGATCCCGGGATAAAAGATTCCCCAATCCCAAATAAGCAGGGATCAGGATCCCGGGATAAAAGGTTCCCCAATCCCAAATAAGTAGGGATCAGGATCCCGGGATAAAAGGTTCCCCAATCCCAAATAAGTAGGGATCAGGATCCTGGGATAAAAGGTTCCCCAATCCCAAATAAGTAGGGATCAGGATCCCAGGATAAAAGATTCCAATCCCAATTTGCCAACTTCGCATTGAAGAGTATAAGCACCCACTGCCCTCAGCACACCTGCAATCCTCGCTGCAGCAGTAGCGGCTCGCTCTTTAATGTTCCAGCCGAGTCCCACTTGAAGATGGCATCTTTAAACACCTGGACTGGGTGCTGCGGATTCAACGATCTGTCATTGGAGCGCCAGTCCATGATGATCACGTGGGTCATTGCTCGACGCGCTTTCCACAGCGTCTGGCCTTCGGGCGGTACGAGAGCTTCAACTCCGCTGACACTGCAGCTGGAAGGATATTGGCACAGAGTGGAGCGGCTGGATCAAAGAATATGGGGAATATAGGGAAGCGGGAGTGAAGGGAGGATGGGGAGGGTGGAAGCGGAGAAATGAAGAGAGGATGTAGAGGGTGGAAGCGGGGAAATGAAAGGAGGAATCGGGGAATGAAGGGAGGATGAGAAGGGTGGAAGCGGGGAATGAAGGGAGGATGAGGAGGGTGGTAGAGGGGAATGAAGGGAGGATGAGGAGGGTGGTAGAGGGGAATGAAGGGAGGATGAGGAGGGTGGTAGAGGGGAATGAAGGGAGGATGAGGAGGGTGGAAGCGGGGAATGAAGGGAGGATGAGGAGGGTGGTAGAGGGGAATGAAGGGAGGATGAGAAGGGTGGAATCGGGGAATGAAGGGAGGATGAGGAGGGTGGAAGTGGGGAATGAAGGAAGGATGGGGAGGGTAGAAGCGGGGAATGAAGGGAGGATGGGGAGGGTGGTAGAGGGGAATGAAGGGAGGATGAGGAGGGTGGTAGAGGGGAATGAAGGGAGGATGAGGAGGGTGGTAGAGGGGAATGAAGGGAGGATGAGGAGGGTGGAAGCGGGAGAATGAAGGGAGGATGAGGAGGGTGGAATCGGGGAATGAAGGGAGGATGAGAAGGGTGGAATCGGGGAATGAAGGGAGGATGAGGAGGGTGGAAGTGGGGAATGAAGGAAGGATGGGAGGGTAGAAGCGGGGAATGAAGGGAGGATGGGAGGGTGGTAGAGGGGAATGAAGGAGGATGAGAAGGGTGGAATCGGGAATGAAGGGAGGATGAGAAGGGTGGAATCGGGGAATGAAGGGAGGATGGGGAGGGTGGAAGCGGGGAATAAAGGAAGGATGGGGAGGGTAGAAGCGGGGAATGAAGGGAGGATGGGGAGGGTGGAAGCTGGGAGTGAAGGGAGGATGAGGAGGGTGGTAGAGGGGAATGAAGGGAGGATGAGGAGGGTGGAAGTGGGGAATGAAGGGAGGATGAGGAGGGTGGTAGAGGGGAATGAAGGGAGGATGGGGAGGGTGGAAGCGGGGAATGAAGGGAGGATGAGGAGGGTGGAAGTGGGGAATGAAGGGAGGATGAGGAGGGTGGAAGTGGGGAATGAAGGGAGGATGGGGAGGGTGGAAGCGGGGAGTGAAGGATGAGGAGGGTGGAAGTGGGGACGGTGGGGAATAGAGAGGGAAAGAAGGGGCAACTGTCATAAGGCGGGATAGCTTAAAAAATCAACTTTAATCGTCAATAGGGAATAGTAAGAAGCCCGCTCTAACCCCGGCTTGATCAGTGAGCCGTCAATATTAATCAGACAGTCGTGGCGTAGACGGCAGGCGCTGAACTCGCCGGGAGGACGAAGGTCGAACACCAGCACGTTTGGCGACGCGTCAGGCGATTTCAACAATTTGTAGAGCGCGGCCGAGTCCAGCTCTCCTGCGGCCGAGGTAGCCGTGGCCGGCTTCTTGTCGGCGGCTGAACTGGTTGACTGCTTGCCACCGTCGCTGCTGCCGCTGGACTTCGACGTTGTGTCGACTGCTGCAGCGTCCAACCGCTTGGCCAGTTGCTCGGCTTCGATGCGCTGGTAGCTGCAGGATGGGGGAGGGCGGGGAGTATCAGTGACAGACAGACAGACAGACAGACAGACACTAAGACAGACAGACACAGACAGACAGACAGACAGACAGACAGACAGACAAGACAGACAGACAGACAGACAGACAGACACAGACAGACACAGACAGACAGACAGACAGACAGACAGACAGACAGACAGACAGACAGACAGACAGACACAGACAGACAGACACTAAGACAGACACTAAGACAGACACTAAGACAGACAGACAGAAACATAGATAAAGAATAAAGACAGACAGACAGACAAGACAGACAGACAGACAGACAGACAGACAGACAGACAGACAGACGGACAGACAGACAGACAGGCAGACAGACACACAGACACACAGACACACAGACAGACAGACAGACAGACAGAGACAGACAGACAGACAGAAATATAGATAAAGACAGACAGACAGAGACAGACAGACAGACAGACACACAGACAGACAGACAGACAGACAGAGACAGACAGACAGACAGAAATATAGATAAAGACAGACAGACAGAAATATAGATAAAGACAGACAGACAGAGACAGACAGACAGACAGACAGACAGACAGACAGAAGCGAGAGTAATGAGTTGAGACACATCGAGGAGCAAACGCGGAACTGGGAAAGAACCCCAAGCAGCTGCACAGCAGACAGACTTAAACCTGTATGCAACACGGAAAATAAAAGCTAAAAACTCACCGCTCTTTAAGAGAAGTCGACAGCCTCTCCGCCTGATCAGTGGCCTTCTGCATCTCTTTAATCATGCGAAAGTCGCTCTTTTTAAAATCGGGCATCTTTCTAACCGATCGTACACAAACAGGGTGCGCATGAACAGCACGTAGGCGCGCTCCTCGTCTCGATCGATGGCAGCCTTCTCCGCCGCCTGATAGGTTTTGCTCATAGAATTGAGGCCAGCCGGGCGCTGTTGATATTCTTGACATTCTCTTCAGCGCGGGCGTTAAGCTCTTGCATGGACTTGCTCATGTACAGTTCAACTGGGTCTCCCATGCTGACTTTACTGCAATTCATAGAATTCAGATCTGTTTTGTGAATGGCTGGTTAAATAGCTTAGACTGTAAGCAAGGGGCTGTGTGCACCAGCAAACTTTAAGCGCCATTGTTAGTTGTACATTGATATACATGCAGTCATAAACACATCTATTGCATTTTGCCTAGTACATAAGCAATAAAGATGCTAAGCAATTTGGCAATAAAAAATTCAATGACAAAGACTCACCATACACAAATTTGGCAAAAGCAAAGTTGGCAACAATCTAATCAAAATAGGTAACAATGAAGAAGAACAAATATATATAATCTTATCAATTCTTTTAGAAAAATTATACTAATCAATGCATATTAGCATTACATTTTAACTATGTTTGTTTTAGCCATTATCCTGTTTTTCGAATGTGCTTTCCAAGAAATGTTGATTCCTTCTTGAAGATGCAAGATATGTAATTTACTTCAATTGAATATATTTTTTATATCTAAGGTCATATATGGGCTTTAGACCTTTAGTATGTATTACATGTGGCAAGTAGAGCCCAACTGAGATCCCAATCCTGATCCCAAATTGGTTGGGACTTGGGTGTTTTTTCCAATTCCCAACCATGTCGGGAGTAAGTATTGTGAGTTGAGAAAAGTTAGGTGGGATCAATAAAAAGTTTTTAAATTTATAGTATACTATAAAAAAATTTAGAAGCAATTTTGAAAGGGCTAGATAAGACAAGTATGCCAAATTGATTTGTTTATTTAGTTTAGGATTATTCTGATTTCTTAAAATATGTTCACTTAAATAATAAATTAATTTAATCAAACAAAAAGTAATTAAAAAGCAATATTTTATGCTAAAAGTGTCTTGAGAATCTGTT
Source organism: Macrostomum lignano (assembly GCA_002269645.1). Lineage (NCBI taxonomy): Eukaryota > Metazoa > Platyhelminthes > Macrostomidae > Macrostomum > Macrostomum lignano. The sequence goes on along the minus strand of NIVC01000534.1, from coordinate 154 downwards.
ATTATTGGAAATACTAATGAAATAAATAATAAAATTAGTGCAAAAAAATGACAAGAGTCAAATAGAGCAAGGTGAGGTTGAAATTCACTAACTACCAAATTTTCATTCTATTTGACCACTCAAAAAAAAACTCAACTTGAATACTTAGCTCAAA
>NIVC01000533.1:0-44427 GCA_002269645.1 Macrostomum lignano | reverse complement strand
CCTACCTACGTCTTGCCTCCCTGCATTTGCCTACCTGAAAATCTTTCCTTGCTCCTCCCTCCCCGCATCTTCCCTACCTGCATCTTTCCTCCCTGCAATCTTCCCTACCTACATATTTCCTCCCTGCATCTGCCTGCCTCCTTCACTTCAATCTCCCTCCCCGCATCTTCCCTCCCTGCAAATCTTTCCCTGCACCTCCCTCCCTGCATCTCCATGAAGCTACACAAGTTAAATAGATGCATTTATTGGGTCTCTTTTAGTCTCTTTAATTGAGTCTCTCCACCAGCTGAAAGTATGTACACCACAGTGTATAGCTGAAGCCCTTCCTAAACTTCAGTTCGTTGAAGCCCCAGCCTGCTCCAGCTGCTGCTGCTGCATCGGCAACTGCCGCGGTCACCTCCGGGGAAGTCGCCAGCGGCGGCACGGTGGCAGCGGCACCAGCGGGGGAAGCGTCGGCCAGCAACGGCCGTCCTCTGGTTGATCGGAGCAACAAGCCGACGAAGGCGCAGAAATCGTCGGAGGCTCCGGCCTCCTTGACTGCGGGCAGCTCGATGGCCGGTGCCGCTGCTGGATCGCAGGCGATGGTGAAGCCCGGCCTGCGACTGCCTCCCGGCTGGCACGTTGGCAACGAGAACGGCCGCTATTTCTATGTTGACACGCAGACCTGCAAGATGTACTGGGATCTGCCCGACGATGTGCTGGATTCGCTGGAGAGACCGCCGCCCAAGCCTGCGACTCCTGCGCCGCCTGCCGACCGCCTGCCGCCGCTCCGGCACCGACACCGGAGAAACCGTGAGTGTCTGTCTGTGTGTCTGTCTGTCTGTCTGTCTGTCTCTGTGTCTGTCTGTCTGTTCTGTCTGTCTGTCTGTCTGTCTGTCCGTCTGCTTGTCTTTGAGTCTGTCTGTCGTCTGCTTGTCTTTGTGTCTGTCTGTCTGTCTGTCTTTCTTAATCTTCATCAAATGTTTGTGTCCACCGACTTCAGAGCGATAGCTCCACCATCCGGACGCCAGCCAACACCGCTCCTGCGGCTTCCCAAGTTGCCCCCGCCGCCGCCCTCGCTGCGGTCCCTCCTCGTCTGCCAGCCCCGCCTCCACCAGCGGCCTGAAGGGGTGGCCTCGCAGCCAAACCTGGCTAAGCAGCGCTCCAAGCCGGACAGCGATAAAGCCTCCGCCACCTCTGCCGCCTCTGCGGCCTCCGCCACCCCGGCACCACCGGCACCAACACCGGGCCCCAGTTCCGGTGTTTCTTCGGAATCCTCCTCTGTTAAACAGGCGCAGGCGCAGGTTCCGCCTCGCGTAGCCAATGGCGGCGGCAGCTCCGTCGCCGCCGTAGTCCGCCCGTTTAGCTCGTTCGACGCGCACACGCTCAACCGAATGGCGCCGGAATACGGCAGCGTGCCGCACGGCCTTACCGGTCTGCGAAATCTTGGCAATACCTGCTATTTGAATAGCACTGTGCAATGTCTCAGCAATACGCCTGTGCTGGCTTCTTATTTCTTGCAAGGGTGAGATCGACATTTTGCATTTTGTGTTTATTTCGTTCCATATGGGCTGCGATTTTTCAACAACAGTGTATGACCAACTAGACTTGTATGAACAATAGTGTATGAGCAGTAGTGTGTGAGCAGTAGTGTATTAGCGATAGCGTATGAGCAGTAGTGTATGAGTAGTAGTGTATGAGCAGGAGTGTATGAGCGATAGATGTATGAGCAGGAGTGTATGAGTGATAGGTTTATGAGCAGGAGTGTATGAGCAGTAGTGTATTAGCGATAGCGTATGAGCAGTAGTGTATGAGTAGTAGTGTATGAGCTGGAGTGTATGAGCGATAGATGTATGAGCAGGATGGTGTATGAGCAGTAGTGCATAAGGAGGACTGTATTTACAGTAGTGTATGAGCGATAGATGTATGAGCAGGATTTTTTTATTAGAGGCAGGGGGTTGTGTGCACCCTGGCGCACTTTAAGCGACATAGGCACACAACCGGCGAGAGGCATTGCTGCCCATTCGCCGACTCCCCTGAGCAGGCATACAAGCGCGCGTACGCAGGCACACACTCACACAGGAGTGTACAGCGGCCCTAACTTTATATTATCGTTAGGCATGTACACTTCACTGCGCCTTGGGGGGTTGGCTCTCAAGGCCGTTAATTACACGAGCAGAGCCAAGCCGAGATTCCAATTCAGCCCCAAATTAATGTGACTGCACTTGGAATCGAGCCTGGGTCGCTGGCACACCAGAGCAGCTGCGCTACCGCTGGGCTACGGCCCCCCTGTATGAGCAGGATGGTGTATGAGCAGTAGTGCATAAGGAAGACAGTGTATGATCAGTAGTGTATGAGCGATAGGTGTTTGAGCAGGAGCTTATAAGCAAAATTTTGTGATAGTTAAATAGTATCCTAGCAATGCATTCGCCTAATTCCCTTCCGCAGAACATTCCGCGAACACGTGAACAAATCCAATCCTCTGGGTCACCAAGGCGACGTAGCAGAACAGTTCTCTGTTGTGGTCCAGGCTCTGTGGGCCGGGCGCTACGCCTGCGTCAGCCCGTACGACTTCAAGCACACAATCGGCCGGCACGCCGAGGCCTTCGCCGGCAACGAGCAGCAGGATTCCCAGGAGTTTCTGCTGTTCCTCCTTGACGGCCTGCACGAGGATTTGAATCGGGCGCGTAGGCGGCGGCCTCCGCCGGAGCTGGAAGACAAGGAGAGCCTGCCAGATGTTGAGCGAGCGAAGCGGGCCTGGGCCAGGCACTGCCTTATCAACGAGAGCATTATGGTGGAGCTGTTTCAGGTTAGTGCGGGAGTGTGCTCATCTGCGAGGGTCAATTTGGCAAGGGTTGGGTTAGGCTTTTATCAGTGATTTGGGTCAGTGCATTGGGGATTGGGTCAGTGCATTGGGGATTGGGTCAGTGCATTTGAGATTGGGTCAGTGCATTGGGGATTGGGTCAGTGTATTGGGGATTGGGTCAGTGCATTTGAGATTGGGTCAGTGCATTGGGGATTGGGTCAGTGCATTGGGGATTGGGTCAGTGCACTTCACTAACATGTTCAGCATTATTCAACATTCGCAGGGCCAGTTCAAGTCAACTCTGGTATGCGAGCAGTGCCACTACAAGTCAATCACATTTGACGCGTTTATGTACCTCAGCCTGCCTGTGGTCAGCGATACTTCTTGCCGACTATCCGTAAGACCTGCTGCTGGGCCGCGTTGATTCAGGCCTCTAATTATAAAAGATAGGGGCTCATGTTGAGTAAAAGTAAATTGCAAGCCTGCAAATCAAATAGTTAAAGGGTAGGGAAGGCACAGTAGCCCCGGGTTCGATTCCCAGCGCGGCTACATTAAAATCGCAACCATTCAGTTATTGCTCCCCCGTCTGCCAGCTAACTAAACAATCTAAATAATCCTATTCTACTTATAGTAGAGATGCCCGCCCTTCATACACAAAATCTGCAGGACTGTCTCCAGGCCTTCCTAAAGCCGGAGCGTCTGTCAGGCAGCAGCCGCTGGTTCTGCCCCCGCTGCCGTCGCGATCAGAGCGCCGTGAAGAAGATCGACATCTGGCGCCTGCCGCCCTATCTGCTAATCCATTTCAAGCGGTTCAGCTGCGATCGGTTGAGCAGTCGCGGCAGAAAGCTCAACACCTTGGTTGACTATCCCATCAGCAACTTGGACATGTCAGCCTATCACAGCTCCGAGGCCAGGCCAAAGCACTCTCTGGTTTACAATCTGTACGGAGTGTCCAACCACTTCGGCAGCATGGAGTGCGGCCACTACACTGCGTTCTGTCGCAACTCGAATTTGAATCGCTGGTTTAAATTCGATGACGAAACGGTTACGGAGATGCGCAGCGGCGAGATTCGTTCGGTGTCTAATTATATTCTGTTCTACAGCAGGCTGGCAAATACTTTTCAAGTGTCTTCATCGCTGTGAGAGCAGTCTGACTGCTCAGGGATAGTGACAGGTGTGACTGACTGCCTTGGGATAGTGACAGGTGTGACTGAATGTCCTAGGATAGTTACAGGTGTGATCAACTGTCTAAGAATGGTGACAGGTGTGATCAACTGTCTAAGAATGGTGACAGGTGTGATCAACTGTCTAAGAATGGTGACAGGTGTGATCAACTGTCTAAGAATGGTGACAGGTGTGATCAACTGTCTAAGAATGGTGACAGGTGTGACCAAATGTCTAAGAATGGTGACAGGTGTGACCAAGTGTCTATGAATGGTGACAGGTGTGATCAACTGTCTAAGAATTTTGACAGGTGTGACCAAATGTCTAAGAATGGTGACAGGTGTGATCAACTGTCTAAGAATGGTGACAGGTGTGATCAACTGTCTAAGAATGGTGACAGGTGTGACCAAATGTCTAAGAATGGTGACAGGTGTGACCAAATGTCTAAGAATGGTGACAGGTGTGACCAAATGTCTAAGAATGGTGACAGGTGTGATCAACTGTCTAAGAATGGTGACAGGTGTGATCAACTGTCTAAGAATGGTGACAGGTGTGACCAAATGTCTAAGAATGGTGACAGGTGTGATCAACTGTCTAAGAATGGTGACAGGTGTGACCAAATGTCTAAGAATGGTGACAGGTGTGATCAACTGTCTAAGAATGGTGACAGGTGTGACCAAATGTCTTAGAATGGTGACAGGTGTGACCAAATGTCTAAGAATGGTGACAGGTGTGACTGAGTCGTCTCCTGGCTAATATCCTTGGTAGTTAATTGGAAAAAGCTAAAAGGCTAAAAGAGCTGTACTATACGACATTGTCATTCTCGCAGAGAAATATTCTTGAATCATCATCTGTTTAACGCAAATAAGTTGAGTTGATTCTGACACTTTCGATTTCATAATTGATTTGCCACCCATTTGATGCTTTCTTTGTAGATTTCGATTTTTATTTGAAAACATTAAATATATATATATTCCGGTTTCAAAGTTGAAATACTAAGTTTGTGTATTCAAACAATTCTATGTGTTCTATGCCATCTCGTACAACAGGTAATCTTTCTATATTAGTTAATCAGTATGCTAGTTTTGCATATCTGCGTACTATCAAAATACATGCGGCAATTTTTATTTTCATTCAATATTTACTACTCACTACAGTAAGTAGATCAGCAATTAACGTGTCCTGAATCAATGAAAATTTCTGAATTACCAATTCTCGCGCTGTCCCAGTTTCACCTCAAGATTCATTTTTAATAAGAATAGTGACAGATGTTATTCATTTGCTTCATTTCATCAATCCCACCCGTCACTCCATCAATCCTACCCGTCACTCCATCAATCCCACCCAGCACTCCATCAATCCCACCCGGCACTCCATCAATCCCACCCGTCACTCCATCAATCCCACCCGTCACTCCATCAATCCCACCCGGCACTCCATCAATCCCACCCGTCACTCCATCAATCCCACCCGTCACTCCATCAATCCCACCCGGCACTCCATCAATCCCACCCGTCACTCCATCAATCCCACCCGTCACTCCATCAATCCCACCCGGCACTCCATCAATCCCACCCGGCACTCCATCAATCCCACCCGGCACTCCATCAATCCCACCCGGCACTCCATCAATCCCACCCGTCACTCCATCAATCCCACCCGGCACTCCATAAAACCCACCCGGCACTCCATCAATCCCACCCGGCACTCTGTCAATACCGAGCGTCACTCGAATCCCAATCGTCACTTAAATCCAACCCGACACTGAAATCCCACCCTTCACTCTAATCCCACTCGTCACTCAAATCCAACCCGACACTGAAATCCCACCCTTCACTCAAATCCCACCCTTCACTCAAATCCCATCCGTCACTCAAATCCCACCCGTCACTCAAATCCCACCCGTCACTCAAATCCCACCCGTCACTCAAATCCCACCCCTCACTCAAATCCCACCCTTCACTCAAATCCCATCCGTCACTCAAATCCCACCCCTCACTCAAATCCCACCCTTCACTCAAATCCCACCCTTCACTCAAATCCCACCCGTCACTCAAATCCCACCCGTCACTTAAATCCCACCCTTCACTCAAATCCCACTCTCGGGATCTCGCTCGGGACTCTCGAGGTATCTCGCTAGTTGACTCGACAATCATAATTCATTCGGCATTGCATGCGCAGCCACCGAAGCCGCCGCCGCTGCCCCCAGCCGCCAGGTCAGGCGCCGCCGTGATCCCGGCGCGCTCCTCCTCGTGTCACCCTTGACAACCGCGACCCAGCCGTTCCCCATTTCACAATGGGCAACAGCCTGTCCTGCTGTCAGCTGCGGTCGGGACGGCGCCATTCCCCGGAATCCGCGGCTCCGTGCGATCGCTATCTTCATCCCCAGATTCCGCTGCATCAGCAGCAGTTGCAGCACCATCAGCAGCTGCATTACCTGCGCCAGCATCAGCAGCAGCATCAGCTTCATCAGCAGCATTATCACCAGCAGCAGCAGCAAGTTTTATTTGGCAACGGTAAATGGCCGCCTACTGGCGGACCCTACGACTCAAGCAACAGCCTGATGATGACAATGCAGCCTCCCAATCTGATGCCGCCTCCCGGCCAGCAGTCCTCGGCAGCCCCGGGCGTCGCCATTGAGCACATCAACGATCGCGAGCCGGCCGAGGACAACTGCGATCCCAGCACCAACGCCGCGGTCAGGCCGCTGTTTCTGCGCGGCCTTCGCCAGTTGTGCGCCGCCCGACGTTCGGGAACTTCAGCAGACGCCCCGCGTCTTCTCGGGCGTCCAGTTCAACCTCGCATCTGGTGACAGACGATTCAACTCTGTGGCAGCCGGCTCTGAAGCCCGCAGTGCGCGGCCTCGCTCTGGCCGTGTTCTTCCACGTCAGGCACAGACGGACCGCCAGGCCGCAGCGAGGGCGCTATTTGGAGATCTTCGACGAGGTCTTGCACCCGCTGCAGGCTGGCCCGGAAGCTGCTGAGGCGGCTGCCAGAGAGCCGGACCATCGGGCTGTGTACAGGTGGGTGTTCCAGAGTGACTAGTTGTGTTTCAGAGTGACTAGTTGTGTTCCAGAGTGACTATTTGTGTTCCAGAGTGACTAGTTGTGTTCCAGAGTGACTAGTTGTGTTCCAGAGTGACTAGTTGTGTTCCAGAGTGACTAGTTGTGTTCCAGAGTGACTAGTTGTGCTCCAGAGTGACTAGTTGTGCTCCAGAGTGACTAGTTATGTTTCAGAGTGACTAGTTGTGCTCCAGAGTGACTAGTTGTGTTCCAGAGTGACTAGTTGTGTTCCAGAGTGACTAGTTGTGTTCCAGAGTGACTACTTGTGCTCCACAATGACTAGTTGTAATCAATGAGTTTTAATTGTTTCAACCGCCCCCTTCATCCCTCGCGGATGCAGATTCGTGCGCACTCTGTTCTGCGCCGCCCAGCTCACTGCCGAATGCGCGGTGGTCTCCCTGGTGTACCTGGAGCGCCTGTTGGCTGCAGCGGAGATCGACCTGTACCCCGGCAACTGGCGCCGCTGTCTGCTGGGCTCCGTGTTGCTGGCAAGCAAAGTGTGGGACGATCAGGCAGTGTGGAACGTTGATTACTGCCAGATACTCAAGGACGCCAAAGTGGAGGATATGAACGAACTGGAACGGAAATACCTGGAGCTGATACAGTTCAATATCAATGTGCCCGCGCCTGTCTATGCAAGGTTGGGTCATTGTTTTGCGTTTGTGATTTTCCTGCCTAAGAATGAGCCTCTAGAAATCTGACCCTATGAGTCTACCCTACCGAGGAATCTGTCCTACCAAAGAATCTGTCCTACCAAAGAATCTGTCCTACCGAGGAATCTGTCCTACCGAGGAATCTACCCTACCGAGGAATCTACCCTACCGAAGAATCAACCCTACCAAAGAATCTACCCTACCAAAGAATCTACCCTACCGAAGAATCTACCCTATCAAAGAATCTACCCTACCAAAGAATCTACCCTATCAAAGAATCTACCCTACCGAAGAATCTACCCTACCGAAGGATCTACCCTACCGAAGAATCTACCCTAACTAATCTATCTACCCTAAAGAGGATATACCCTACCCTAGGAAATTACCCTACCCTAGGAATCTACCCTACCCTAGGAATCTACCCCACCCTAGGAATCTACCCTACCCTAGGAATCTACCCTACTAAGAAGTCTACCTATACAATTCTAACCTGTCTACCCCAGAAATCTGTGTAGGAATCTGCCTATCATCTCACTACTCCCCAACAGATACTACTTTGAACTGCGCAGTCTTGTAACTGCGCACGGCATGGGGCAGCCGGCCGGCCGCCTGACGCGCGATCGAGCCGCCTGCCTCGGCCTCGGCCGGGAATTCTCCGGCAGCTCGGCCGCCAGGCCGCAACAGGCTTCGGTCCAGCAGCAGCAGCAGCAGCAGCAGGTATCGGCTGTTGCTGTACCCGCGGCTGCTTCTAGTAGCAGCGGTGGAACAGCAAAGCCGGCTGCTTCAGTGATTCAGGCTGCTAGAGTAAGGCGGGCCGCGTCGTGTCAGCAGCTGCAGCAAGCGCCGGCGCCTTTCGTGCTGTCCTGAATGTTTTAAAAAATCTTTTAATAGCGTTTAAATTCGGATTTTCATGTCGATGCTGTTTTATTTTGGACTGTACATATTGCACTACTATTAGTAGCTGGAACTATGGATATCTGCTGCTGCAGATTCTACTATGGAGCTTGTCGCGTACAGTAAGTATACTGGCTGAATCTAAAAAGAGTCAGGGCCGCTATATAGACTCTGGACCAGCGCGAGTGCCTGTCTGCGTTATTAACTGCCCACTCTAACCCTAATCTAAACCCTTAACCTAACCCTAAATCTAATCTAAACCCTAAACCTAACCTAAACCTAACCTAAATCCTAAACCTAACCTAAACCCTTAACCCAAATTTAATCCTATACCTAACCTAAACCCTAACCTAAGCCTCAAACCTAACATAAACTATGAACTTAACCTAAAACCTTACCCTAACAACCTAAAGCCTAGCTCTAGCAACCTAAACCCTAAACTAAATCATCGGGAGTGAATTGTACTCCCCCTGCGTACACACCTGTGTCCGTTGTCCGGGATCTGCTGATTGACCATTACTGCTAGCCTCGTCGATGGCTGCTGATCAGCGAACTGTCGAGTTGATTTGCTGCTTTGCTTTGTCCACAGCCCCCGTGCAAATAAGCTTAACTAGCTAAGTCTCTAGTCCTAGAAGTCCCTACTAAATGTGGAATTCATGCGAAGGATATTGAAGCTCCAGCCCCTGTTCTGTTTGGCACTGTGATTTCTCTTTGCGGTTATATACTACTAAACTTATATCTTAACTGCTAGTCACTTCTTCTCTCATCACTGAAAGTAAATTTATTGCCTTTACCTGTCTGCTTTTGCGCGCGTAGTTTGTTCCCAACCCTGCTTCATACAATACCGCCTAGTGTACAGATTTTAGCGTACATTTTGTGTACTTTACTGTATTTAGTAAGCTAATAATATTGTGTCTTACAAATAGTTCTGCTATCTTATTGGCTTTTTATAAGTAGTACATGTAGTACGGTGTATCGACATATCTTAAAATTAAGTTAAATTTTAACTTATCGATTTTCTGTCAATGTTTTTTTATGTATGCAACGGGCGGTTAGCGTTTAGATTAGATTAAAGTTATTATTATTTTTTTAGAATCTCAATTTCTAGTGGCAGGCTCTACTCATCCTAATGACCTTGTATTTGAATTTTTCTCTTGACCTTAAAAATCTGTTTGTGACCTTGAGTAGCCTAGTTTTGGGGCCTTAAACTAAAGTCCTCAGGGCCTATAAAGGTCATATGACGTTGAAAAGCTTAATAACCTCAGTGGCGTGATCACCTTAAATAGCCTAATGACCTTAATTGACCTAGTGACCTTAAAAGGCCTCGCGACCTTTAATGACCCTTAACCTTAAATGCCCCCGAAATTTTTATCAACCGTGACCTTAAATGACCTTTTATAACCTATGACATTTGACCCCGTGACTAAATGGCCTCCTTGACCCCTTGACCTTTAATGGTCACATCACTTTTTTACCCCGTGACCTTAAATGACCTCATGATTTTTTATGACCCATGACCTTAAATAACGGCCAAATACAAATGAAATGCGCAAGTCATGACCCCTGCCATTGTGCTTGTCATATTGCAGCTTGCCCTTCTGAAATTCGCGGTGCCTCTGTCCTAGTTATTGCGTCCTTATATTTAAATAGCTTCTGTTCATAAATGCTGCATATTCTTTGTTTTCTTGTAAACACACGTATCTCTTATATAATACAGTTGTAATCTGTTTCTTAGCTTTGGCCTCCAAAAAATTTTTTTTCTATTTGGTTGGCTTTCTATATGCCTGCATTTTTTGCGCGTGCGTTTCTGGCCTTATGTTATTTGAATTATTAATTAATATTTAATATAACAATTTACTAAATTCATATTAACATACGCGCTAGATTCTGCTTATTTATCGCCTGAATACAACCGATTGTAGTTGCTATGGTATCGCCAGTTTGGGTCAATGGTCATCATGTTTGTGAGGCCCGTAAATTATCCACCAAGGCCTGGGATTTCACTTTTTGCTATTTTATTTACGGTTTCAATTAACGCACAATTTTAAAAATTGGCATCATACAACACTGCGACTGTTTAGTCAGGCACTGAGTCAGTCAATGAATTCAATCATTTAGCCAGTCATTGAGTTCAGCCATTCAGCCAGTCACAGTTCAGCCATTCAGCCAGTCATTGAGTTCAGCCATTTAGCCAGTCACTGAGTTCAGCCATTTAGCCAGTCACTGAGTTCAGCCATTTAGCCAATCAGTCACTGAGTTCAGCCATTTAGCCAGTCACTGAGTTCAGCCATTCAGCCAGTCACTGAGTTCAGCCATTTAGCCATTCAGTCACTGAGTTCAGCCATTTAGCCAGTCACTGAGTTCAGCCATTCAGCCAGTCACTGAGTTCAGCCATTCAGCCAGTCACTGAGTTCAGCCATTCAGCCAGTCATTGAGTTCAGCCATTCAGCCAGTCACAGTTCAGCCATTCAGCCAGTCATTGAGTTCAGCCATTCAGCCAGTCACTGAGTTCAGCCATTTAGCCAATCAGTCACTGAGTTCAGCCATTTAGCCAGTCACTGAGTTCAGCCATTTAGCCAGTCACTGAGTTCAGCCATTTAGCCAATCAGTCACTGAGTTCAGCCATTTAGCCAGTCATTGAGTTCAGCCATTTAGCCAGTCACTGAGTTCAGCCATTCAGCCAGTCACAGTTCAGCCATTCAGCCAGTCACTGAGTTCAGCCATTCAGCCAGTCACAGTTCAGCCATTCAGCCAGTCACTGAGTTCAGCCATTCAGCCAATCAGTCACTGAGTTCAGCCATTTAGCCAGTCACTGAGTTCAGCCATTTAGCCAATCAGTCACTGAGTTCAGCCATTTAGCCAATCAGTCACTGAGTTCAGCCATTTAGCCAATCAGTCACTGAGTTCAGCCATTCAGCCAGTCATTGAGTTCAACCATTCAGCCAGTCACTGAGTGCAGCCATTCAGCCAGTCACTGAGTTCAGCCATTCAGCCAGTCAGTCACTGAGTTCAGCCATTTAGCCAATCAGTCACTGAGTTCAGCCATTCAGCCAGTCATTGAGTTCAGCCATTCAGCCAGTCACTGATTTCAGCCATTTAGCCAGTCACTGAGTTCAGCCATTCAGCCAGTCACTGAGTTCAGCCATTCAGCCAGTCGCTGAGTTCAGCCATTCAGCCAGTCATTGAGTTCAACCATTCAGCCAGTCACAGTTCAGCCATTCAGCCAGTCATTGAGTTCAGCCATTCAGCCAGTCACTGAGTTCAGCCATTTAGCCAATCAGTCACTGAGTTCAGCCATTTAGCCAGTCACTGAGTTCAGCCATTCAGCCAGTCATTGAGTTCAGCCATTCAGCCAGTCACTGAGTTCAGCCATTTAGCCAGTCACTGAGTTCAGCCATTCAGCCATTCAGTCACTGAGTTCAGCCATTTAGCCAGTCATTGAGTTCAGCCATTCAGCCAGTCACTGAGTTCAGCCATTCAGCCAGTCACTGAGTTCAGCCATTTAGCCAGTCACTGAGTTCAGCCATTCAGCCAGTCATTGAGTTCAGCCATTCAGTCACTGAGTTCAGCCATTTAGCCAGTCACTGAGTTCAGCCATTCAGCCATTCAGTCACTGAGTTCAGCCATTTAGCCAGTCACTGAGTTCAGCCATTTAGCCAGTCACTGAGTTCAGCCATTCAGCCAGTCACTGAGTTCAGCCATTCAGCCAGTCACTGAGTTTAGCCATTCAGCCAGTCACTGAGTTCAGCCATTCAGCCAGTCACTGAGTTCAGTCATTTAGCCAGTCGCTCATTTGAGCTCCGCATCCAATAAAACCATCCCCCCGGTGATTGAGCTTCTCTGATTCGCCAAAGTCTCGACCTCATCCTGTATATGCAGGACAGTCTAGTCGGATTTACTATGACAGTCTGAATTCATAATTAAGTCACCTCTGCAATAGACAAAGCAGCAAAGCGGATCAGTCAATCGAAGAGCCATGTCCGACTGGCATCTGTTCCCCGGCGACAGAATCCTCGCCCTCGCCGCTTGCCTCCTGGTCGGCCTCGCTTTAGTCTACGCCGCATTCCTCTGTTGCCTCAGCAACGGCCGAGTAGAACTATTCGTCCGGGCCGCTGATCCCGCCGAGAGTCGCCGCGGCGGAGCCTCCGCCGTCTCGACTGGCGACCTGAGCGAAGTGGAGGTGATCTGGAGCGAGGACGAGTACGAGTACTGCCGCAGGTGCGACGCCTTCCTGCCCGTGCAGGCGCCCCCGGCAGCGGCGTCAACCGCGGTCTGAGACGACTGAGAGAGCGCAGCCTGGCCTGAGTCTGGGCGGGGTAGCCGTGGGGCTGCCAGTCTGTCTGTCTGTCTGTCTGTGTCTGTCTGTCTGTCTGTCTGTCTGTCTGTCTGTCTGTCTGTCTGTCTGTCTGTCTGTCTGTATGTCTGTGTCTGTCTGTCTGTCTGTGTCTGTCTGTCTGTCTGTCTGTCTGTCTGTGTCTGTCTGTCTGTCTTTCTGTCTGTCTGTGTGTCTGTGTCTGTCTGTCTGTCTGTCTGTGTGTCTGTGTCTGTCTGTCTGTATGTGCCTGTCTGTGTCTGTCTGTCTGTATGTGCCTGTCTGTGTCTGTCTGTCTGTCTGTCTGTCTGTCTGTCTGTCTGTCTGTCTGTCTGTATGTGCCTGTCTGTGTCTGTCTGTCTGTCTGTCCGTCTGTGTCTGTCTGTCTTAGTGTCTGTCTGTCTTAGTGTCTGTCTGTCTTAGTGTCTGTCTGTCTTAGTGTCTGTCTGTCTTAGTGTTTGTCTGTCTGTCTGTCTGTCTGTCTGTCTGTCTGTCTGTCTTAGTGTCTGTCTGTCTGTCTGTCTGTCTGTCTGTCTGTCTGTCTGTCTGTCTGTCTGTCTGTCTGTCTGTCTGTCTGTGTCTGTCTGTCTGTCTGTCTTAGTGTCTGTCTTAGTGTCTGTTCGTCTGTCTGTCTGTCTGTCTGTCCATCATACTAACAGAGCACTCTCACAGTATATTACAGATTCGCACTACCCGGTCCTCAATGCCCAATATTGTCACTAATACTGTATATGTCGTGCAGAAGTTGGTCTTTCACCTGCAAGCTGGGTCTTAGGATTCAAAGCGCAATAAAGCTATACAACACGCTGTACACCTGCTACTTGTGCACTGGTACCGATGAGACGTAATATTTTGTCTCTATGCTGAATTGTACTTTTATTCAGCTGAATAAAGTTTCAATGGAACTTTCTCAGACAGGCATTTTAGTTTTATTACTCTCTTAAATCTTAACAGGCAGGCAAGCGATTTGATTAACTAATGAGTGTCCATGACCACCTGTCATGGAGTTGTCAAGTAGAGAGTTGACTCGCAGACCGAGATCGGAGGCAAGCATTCATGTCCATTCCGTTGACCCTTGAGCACCTTGAGCTCAAGTGATGTAGAAAGATACTGTATTTTTGTTTTAGTTCTGCTTCTCCAACAAAGAAGCAAAGGTTAGCCGTGTAGTGTTTTTGGAGTTTAAGCGAAAAAAATGTTGTGAGACAGCTGGAGTAGCTCTGTTACTGGGAGGCGCGTGGACAGGGCTCTGATTGGAAAATCTGATCAACTTCGAACCGTATTTGATCAGCTGTTGAGGATTAAACGAGGAATGCTTGCGCTGCAGAAAGCACTCAATTCTTGCAATGTCTGGCACTCTAGACTCAGAAAGCACTCGATTCTTGCAATGTCTGGCACTCTGGACTCAGAAAGCACTCAATTCTTGCAATGTCTGGTACTCTGGACTCAGAAAGCACTAAATTCTTGCAATGTCTGGCACTCTGGACTCAGAAAGCACTAAATTCTTGCAATGTCTGGCACTCTGGACTCAGAAAGCACTAAATTCTTGCAATGTCTGGCACTCTGGACTCAGAAAGCACTAAATTCTTGCAATGTCTGGCACTCTGGACTCCAAATTGCAAATGAATGAAGCAAGTGTGTTAAGAAAAAGAATTGAAAAACTAATTGATTTTTGAGAGCCGCAATGCTCAAAATAAAGTTGTGTTGTCTAAATGGATTTTAAATTGGAAAAATCTGTCCATGTCGTTATTGTACCCTTTTGTATGAACTATGATTGTTGACGGATTTCTAGTCAACTCTTCTGCTCTGTCAGATGCACTTTGAAAAGGCATGGTAAAGAATCAATCAATAGTCTATGGTTAATTTTTCGGTAATTTCGTTAATTTTCCGGCGATGATCTAAAAAGAGCGAAACCCAGTCTATGGCCCGAAACCCTGCGCATTCTCGAGAGAATGCTAAGCGCACCAATTTTATAGCTGGGAAGCACTGCAGAGCTACATGTAATTGTCTTGCTCAAGGATCCAAATTGTTCCAGTGGGATCGAGAATCGAACCCCCAACCTTTAAGTCGTAATTCCGACGCCCCACGACTAACCACTAGGCTACAACCCCTATTTCATTTCTAAGAAAATCGAGTGGACGTAAATGTCATGTACTCTACTAATAGTAGTTTGAACGAAGACATTTTTTCTTTGCAACTAAAATAACTTTAAATTGCTTAAGCCAATAAAATTTCAGCTTCACTTAGGAATTACTAAGGAGAGTTATCCCATCTATATTTGTATTCGATAGAAATCCTGCTTTGGTGCATGTGTAGGAATTTCCTCTAGATATAAGATTTTGTCAAATCGCACGAAAATTCAATAATAAATTTGTCGGTTCAACTCATCGCTATGCTTGAGACTGGGTAAGAGCAGCACTAAGCCATGTTCACTGCTGTATTCACAGTGTTATTCATTCATAGTTTTGCTTAGTTCATTCACGCACCTAATATGGTGTTCAGGTCTGATTGATAGCTGTGCTGATTGATTGATAGCTGTGCTGATTGATAGCTGTGCTGATTGATTGTTAGCTGTGCTGATTGTTAGCTGTGCTGATTGTTAGCTGTGCTGATTGATTGATAGCTGTTCTGATTGTTAGCTGTGCTGATTGTTAGCTGTGCTGATTGATTGTTAGCTGTGCTGATTGTTAGCTGTGCTGATTGTTAGCTGTGCTGATTGATTGTTGACTGTGCTGATTGTTAGCTGTGCTGATTGATTGTTAGCTGCGCTGATTGATTGTTAGCTGTGCTGATTGATTGATAGCTGTGCTGATTGTTAGCTGTGCTGATTGATTGTTGACTGTGCTGATTGTTAGCTGTGCTGATTGATTGTTAGCTGCGCTGATTGATTGTTAGCTGTGCTGATTGATTGATAGCTGTGCTGATTGTTAGCTGTGCTGATTGATTGATAGCTGTGCTGATTGATTGTTAGCTGTGCTGATTGTTAGCTGTGCTGATTGATTGTTAGCTGTGCTGATTGATTGTTAGCTGTGCTGATTGATTGATAGCTGTGCTGATTGTAGCTGTGCTGATTGATTGATAGCTGTTCTGATTGTTAGCTGTGCTGATTGTTAGCTGTGCTGATTGATTGTTAGCTGTGCTGATTGTTAGCTGTGCTGATTGATTGTTAGCTGTGCTGATTGTTAGCTGTGCTGATTGATTGTTAGCTGTGCTGATTGATTGTTAGCTGTGCTGATTGATTGATAGCTGTGCTGATTGATTGATAGCTGTGCTGATTGATTGTTAGCTGTGCTGATTGATTGTTAGCTGCGCTGATTGATTGTTAGCTGTGCTGATTGATTGATAGCTGTGCTGATTGTTAGCTGTGCTGATTGATTGATAGCTGTGCTGATTGATTGTTAGCTGTGCTGATTGATTGTTAGCTGTGCTGATTGATTGTTAGCTGTGCTGATTGATTGTTAGCTGTGCTGATTGATTGATAGCTGTGCTGATTGTTAGCTGTGCTGATTGATTGTTAGCTGTGCTGATTGTTAGCTGTGCTGATTGATTGTTAGCTGTGCTGATTGTTAGCTGTGCTGATTGATTGTTAGCTGTGCTGATTGATTGTTAGCTGTGCTGATTGATTGATAGCTGTGCTGATTGATTGTTAGCTGTGCTGATTGTTAGCTGTGCTGATTGATTGTTGACTGTGCTGATTGTTAGCTGTGCTGATTGATTGTTAGCTGCGCTGATTGATTGTTAGCTGTGCTGATTGATTGATAGCTGTGCTGATTGTTAGCTGTGCTGATTGATTGATAGCTGTGCTGATTGATTGTTAGCTGTGCTGATTGTTAGCTGTGCTGATTGATTGATAGCTGTGCTGATTGTTAGCTGTGCTGATTGATTGTTAGCTGTGCTGATTGTTAGCTGTGCTGATTGATTGATAGCTGTGCTGATTGATTGATAGCTGTGCTGATTGTTAGCTGTGCTGATTGATTGATAGCTGTGCTGATTGATTGTTAGCTGTGCTGATTGTTAGCTGTGCTGATTGATTGATAGCTGTGCTGATTGATTGATAGCTGTGCTGATTGACAGTTCAATTTGAGTATCAGTGACAGGGGGCCAACCCGATAGTCAGTCACTGAGCCAGTGGTAGCCGCCACTACTCGCGAATTCCCTCACTTCGAGAGAAAAGTTCGACCAACTCAAGGACGCTCCATCAGGCTTAAGTGCAATGTAATGTCTTTGTGTCCGGCTGCTCATCTCATCTCCATCCTTGAGACTTGCCCAGCAACTGCAGTAGACATGCGGGCCTACGCCAGGACCCAGCCCATCCGTCAGCAAGAAATCCTTGTTGAACAAATAAAAAAGCTGAGAACGGTCACTCGCTGGATGGAAGCTACTCAGCTAAATTGCCTGGCAACTCTTATTGTCATTTCTAAGAGTGGCTAAAAGTACAAACTCCTGCTCATACTCATTCTTTGTTCCTCAGAAATTCTGCACTGGAAAATTTATGTTTATTCGAGGTCTTCGAGAGAGGCCTCAAAATGAGGCAGATTGTATGCCGTGACAGTTCAACTGGGCAGACCTGCAGCTGTTTGGGATTCTTTCCAAGTTCTGCGTTTGCTCCCCATCCTCTTTTGTGATGCTGCAGCTGCCTTGCTGCATTTCTCAACCAGTCACTCACTGCTTCTGACTTTCCGTGTGCCTGACTGCCTGCCTGCCTGCCTGTCTGCCTGCCTGCCTGCCTGCCTGCCTGCCTGCCTGCCTGCCTGCCTGCCTGCCTGCCTGCCTGCCTGCCTGCCTGCCTGCCTGCCTGCCTGCCTGTCTGCCTGTCTGCCTGTCTGTCTGTCTGTCTGTCTGTCTGTCTCTTTGTGTCTGTCTGTCTGTCTGTCTGTCTGTCTCTTTGTGTCTGTCTGTCTGTCTGTCTGTCTGTCTGTCTGTCTGTCTCTTTGTGTCTGTCTGTCTGTCTGTCTGTCTGTCTCTTTGTGTCTGTCTGTCTGTCTGTCTCTTTGTGTCTGTCTGTCTATCTGCCTGCCTGCCTGCCTGCCTGCCTGCCTGCCTGCCTGCCTGCCTGCCTGCCTGCCTGCCTGCCTGCCTGCCTGCCTGCCTGCCTGCCTGCCTGCCTGCCTGCCTGCCTGCCTGCCTGCCTGCCTGCCTGCCTGCCTGCCTGCCTGCCTGTCTGCCTGTCTGCCTGTCTGTCTGTCTGTCTGTCTGTCTCTTTGTGTCTGTCTGTCTGTCTGTCTGTCTGTCTCTTTGTGTCTGTCTGTCTGTCTGTCTGTCTGTCTGTCTGTCTGTCTAGCTAGTTAATGATTTAAATGTCTCTCTCAAACCCAGGTGAATTTTACCTCTTAAAATTTCCAATTCAACTATTGATTGCTAAATATTTCAAGCAGGATATAGAAACTCATTTACGCGTTGGGGCAATATCTGGGTCTATGGAATGCCATATACGCCACTGCAGCTGATCCTTAATTGTCTTCAAATTTCATTCGGTTTCAGTGAAGCGCAAAGGAAACCCATTAGCGACTCGGCCCGGCGGATTCTGGGACAGAAACTGCATCATTCAGATAATCGCTGGGTGCGGCGATGCCTCTCTACTTCTCCCATTCATCTCTTCCTCCCCCCGTTTTCCCGGTTCAGCTGACAGAAATTGTGATTTACAGCTTCCATCTGAGCTCAGCTGGGTCTGGGCCGCGTCTTGGCTAATCTGTTGTTGCGCATTAATATTCCAATAGGCTGAGAATTTTTTCTCACACCATCTATCGAAGGCTGTGTCGCCAGTCTCTGGGGGGAGTGGGATTGCAGCTGCTGGCCTGGGAAACAAATAAAATTAGCTCATTTGTATGGATAACATCTTCCTCGGGCGATTCTGGAGCTGGGAATTCTGCGTTTTCAAAATCACATGAGCTTTGTTAAATCAATTAATGAAAATAATGGATTGCTAATCTAGCCTACCCAAATGAAGGAATAGAATGGATTGCTAATCTAGCCTACATCAGTGAAGGAATAGAATGGATTGCTAATCTAGCCAACATCAGTGAAGGAACAGAATGGATTGCTAATCTAGCCTGCATTAATGAAGGAATAGAATGGATTGCTAATCTAGCCTACATCAATGAAGAAATAGAATGGATTGCTAATCTAGCCTACATCAGTAAAGGAATAGAATGGATTGCTAATCTAGCCAACATCAGTGAAGGAACAGAATGGATTGCTAATCTAGCCTGCATTAATGAAGGAATAGAATGGATTGCTAATCTAGCCTACATCAGTGAAGGAATAGAATGGATTGCTAATCTAGTCTACATCAATGAAGGAATAGAATGGATTGCTAATCTAGCCTACATCAATGAAGAAATAGAATGGATTGCTAATCTAGCCTACATCAATGAAGGAACAGAATGGATTGCTAATCTAGCCTACATCAATGAAGGAATAGAATGGATTGCTAATCTAGCCTAAATCAATGAAGGAATAGAATGGATTGCTAATCTAGTCTACATCAATGAAGGAATAGAATGGATTGCTAATCTAGTCTACATCAATGAAGGAATAGAATGGATTGCTAATCTAGTCTACATCAATGAAGGAATAGAATGGATTGCTAATCTAGCCTACATCAATGAAGGAATAGAATGGATTGCTAATCTAGTCTACATCAGTAAAGGAATAGAATGGATTGCTAATCTAGCCTACATCAATGAAGGAATAGAATGGATTGCTAATCTAGCCTACATCAATGAAGGAATAGAATGGATTGCTAATCTACCCTACATCAATGAAGGAATAGAATGGATTGCTAATCTAGCCTACATCAATGAAGGAATAGAATGGATTGCTAATCTAGCCTACATCAATGAAGGAATAGAATGGATTGCTAATCTAGCCTACATCAATGAAGGAATATAATGGATTGCTAATCTAGCCTACATCAGTAAAGGAATAGAATGGATTGCTAATCTAGCCTACATCAATGAAGGAATAGAATGGATTGCTAATCTAGCCTACATCAGTGAAGGAATAGAATGGATTGCTAATCTAGCCTACATCAATGAAGGAATAGAATGGATTGCTAATCTAGCCTACATCAATGAAGAAATAGAATGGATTGCTAATCTAGCCTACATCAGTGAAGGAATAGAATGGATTGCTAATCTAGCCTACATCAATGAAGGAATAGAATGGATTGCTAATCTAGCCTACATCAATGAAGGAATAGAATGGATTGCTAATCTAGCCTACATCAGTGAAGGAATAGAATGGATTGCTAATCTAGCCTACATCAATGAAGGAATAGAATGGATTGCTAATCTAGCCTACATCAGTGAAGGAATATAATGGATTGCTAATCTAGCCTACATTAATGAAGGAATAGAATGGATTGCTAATCTAGCCTACATCAGTGAATAGAATGGATTGCTAATCTAGCTTACATCAATGAAGAAATAGAATGGATTGCTAATCTAGCCTACATCAATGAAGGAATAGAATGGATTGCTAATCTAGCCTACATCAATAAAAATTATAATGGATTGCTAATCTAGCCTACATCAATGAAGGAATAGAATGGATTGCTAATCTAGCCTACATCAATGAAGGAATAGAATGGATTGCTAATCTAGTCTGCATCAATGAAGGAATATAATGGATTGCTAATCTAGCCTACATCAATGAAGAAATAGAATGGATTGCTAATCTAGCCTACATCAATGAAGGAATAGAATGGATTGCTAATCTAGCCTACATCAATGAAGGAATATAATGGATTGCTAATCTAGCCTACATCAATGAAGAAATAGAATGGATTGCTAATCTAGCCTACATCAATGAAGGAATAGAATGGATTGCTAATCTAGTCTACATCAATGAAGAAATAGAATGGATTGCTAATCTAGCCTACATCAATGAAGGAATAGAATGGATTGCTAATCTAGCCTACATCAATGAAGGAATAGAATGGATTGCTAATCTAGCCTACATCAATGAAGGAATAGAATGGATTGCTAATCTAGCCTACATCAATGAAGGAATAGAATGGATTGCTAATCTAGCCTACATCAATGAAGGAATAGAATGGATTGCTAATCTAGCCAATACCAATGGCTATGCATGCTAGTAGAGCACGGAGGTGCAAAAATTAGTCTGCAGCCGGTGCCAATCTGTCATCGAAAAAACCTATTTTACAACCATTTGCTAAACTCGCCCCAATACCCATCCTATCCAGTCCACAAAGACAGCCATTATTGACACATTTATCACCTCGGTGCTCAGCAATGCGCACTGGCAAATCATGATTTGGCTGCCTATAGGCTGAACAAAGCAGGCAGCAACTCCGGGAGCCAAGTGTCGCTAATGGAAGAGCTAACAGAAATTTCTGCTTTTTTTTCTCGTCAATCTGGCCGGGAAGAAAAACGCGCTTGAGTACACAAAAGTCTGCGAAGCATTGTGCCACAATTGATCATTCTTTCGGGTTCGGGAAGTTTAGCGGTAAATCAATCAGGCTTTGAGTACGTATTATGCAGAAGGTCAGGCATGTACACTCTCTGTGTCTTCGGGGGTTGGCCCTTCTGAGTGTGAATCGTAGGACAACCCACCAACCCATTTTTGTGTGCACAAGCCCCACATGAATGCGGGCCGCTCACGGAATCGAACCAGGGGTCCCTCACTTCCACGACAGTTTCGTTTAGAAAATTAATCTTACAAAATGCTAGTTGAACTCACTAAGTCGTAAATTTTAGTCAATTTTAACAAATTCCTATTTATTTTAACAAAGAAATCATGCTACTCCTGTTAACGCACAGCCAATTCAAGGATACACACAATATAGTGCTGTACAGTTATAAACCAAACACGGGGGGGGTAGAAATTGGAATCTCTGATTTGCAGTCAGCTTAGTCCGAGGGTCATTGCAGGGTTGAATCCAGATCCTTCTCAGGTATTTCAACGCCGGATTTCCTACGGAAAATCTGTGCTTAACTGCGAATTACTCATGCCTTAAAATCCTAGCCGGACGATGCTGTCAAAAATATCTGAGCAAGCTAGCAGCATCAATGACAGCATCGAAGTCGGCAACATCAGCGAGACACCGCGGCCGATGGACTGGCTGTGGAAGCGACAGCTTCATTCGGCTATGTGGAGCTGCTTGCCTCCGATTCTCATCCTGTGCGGTCTGGCCTGCAACTTCTGCGCCTTGCTGGTGCTGCTGCGGCCCAGGATTCGGCGATCACAGGTTGGCGACCGAGCTGGTTTGCTTTTAGTGACGAGTGCTGATGGGTCTTCAGTGATGCTGTTGAGTCTTCATTGACGAGTGCTGATGGGTCTTCAGTGATGCTGTTGAGTCTTCATTGACGAGTGCTGATGGGTCTTCAGTGATGCTGTTGAGTCTTCATTGACGAGTGCTGATGGGTCTTCAGTGATGCTGTTGAGTCTTCAGTGACGAGTGGTGATGAGTCTTCAGTGACGAGTGCTGTTGTGTCTTCAGTGACGAGTGCTGTTGTGTCTTCAGTGACGAGTGCTGTTGTGTCTTCATTGACGAGTGCTGATGAGTCTTCATTGACGAGTGCTGATGAGTCTTCAGTGACGAGTGGTGATGAGTCTTCAGTGACGAGTGCTGTTGTGTCTTCAGTGACGAGTGCTGTTGTGTCTTCAGTGACGAGTGCTGTTGTGTCTTCATTGACGAGTGCTGATGAGTCTTCATTGACGAGTGCTGATGAGTCTTCAGTGACGAGTGGTGATGAGTCTTCAGTGACGAGTGCTGATGAGTCTTCAGTGACGAGTGGTGATGAGTCTTCATTGACGAGTGCTGTTGAGTCTTCATTGACGAGTGCTGATGGGTCTTCATTAACGAGTGCTGTTGTGTCTTCAGTGACGAGTGCTGTTGTGTCTTCAGTGAAGAGCGTCTTCCGGGATGAGTGCTAATGCGTCTTCCGGGATGAGTGCTGATTGGTCTTCAGTGACGAGTGGTGATAAGTCTTCAGTGACGACGAGTGCTGTTGTGTCTTCAGGGATGAGTGCTGATGGGTCTTCTCAGGGACGAGTGCTCTCTGTATCTTTACTGTCTTCCCTGACAATTTCTGCTGTTTTTATTGTTGTGTGAAGCTCATCATACAATGGTGAAGCTCAAATGAATGCAAAAACGCCCACACTCCCAAACAAACAAGGTGGTGCATCTTCCACTTTCGGTCCTGGCAATCGTAGACTCTCTGGCCCTTCTTACCGGACCGTTGCGTCATTGGCTGCGCAAGGCGGCCTACTTTAAAAGTCGCTTCGGCAACGCATTGGATCCTCAGGTGACCTGCGGCTTGTGCTGCAAGCTGCACGAACTGTCACTCTACCTCAGCCTGATGGTGGCCTCCTGGTTGGTAGCTCTAGTAGCCGTGGAGCGATTCGCCGCTGTGTGCATCTCCCCTGGCAACTGGGCGCGAGCGTTCCTAGTGTCTAGACGCGGACTGGCAATCATCATGTCCACAGGATTCGTCTGCCTTGTAGGCTGCAATTTGCACTTTCTGGTCACCCGGCATTTAGTCGTGAACTCCACCGCGCCACTGGGCTGGCGCAGATCTTGCGAG
The DNA here is from genome assembly GCA_002269645.1 of Macrostomum lignano. NCBI lineage: Eukaryota > Metazoa > Platyhelminthes > Macrostomidae > Macrostomum > Macrostomum lignano. Next base: position 21,010 of record NIVC01000533.1, on the reverse strand, counting down.
AACTCCGAGAACTATCAGTACTTTGTCGAGCGAGTGTTCCCTCAGATAGACTTGGCGCTCACCGCTTTTGGACCGTTCCTAATCATTCTGGGCTGCAATGCGTGCATTTTGGTTAAGCTGAGGGCCGTACGCCGGGACTCAATGCTCGGCTCCGGCCAGTCCAAGCTGGCCAACTACCGAACCACCGTCATGCTGCTGCTCACCAGCTTCGCATTCGTTGCTTTGACATCGCCGGTGAAGCTCTACCTTACCTGCCTGGGCGGCCCGCATCCCCAGTCGGACAATCTGTCAGAGAGCGACTACTACTTATACAGGGTGGTCTGGACAGCCTTGCTGATGCTGCAGTTCGCCAATCACTGCTGCAACTTTCTGCTCTACTGCGTCGGGAATCCGCTGTTCCGCAGGGAGGCGGCCGAGCTGTTCTCCTGCTGCTTCGGGTGCGGCCAGCGAGATGAGGCCAGCAGCGGCATCGGCCTGGAGGCCAGATCGCGAGGTGCGAGCGAGTCGCGACAGCTGGTCAGAGAGGACACCTGCAGAGTGTGACTGATTGAGATTAATAATTACTTATTTCTTAGCGATGGATTGTTCAAAGTAGCTGAGGCAGTGCGAATGAGGATTTACATCGCTAAAGTACTTACGCATTGCCTTTGTAAATAAGCAGCCAAAAACCGCCAGTCCAAAGACCGCCACCCGATCGACCGCCACCCCATCGAACGCCACCTCATAGACCGCCACCCAATCGACCGCCACCTCATCGACCGCCACCCCATCGACCGCCACCCCATCGACCGCCACCCCATCGACCGCCACCTCATAGACCGCCACCCCATCGACCGCACACCCCATAGACCGCCACCCCATCGACTGCCACCCTATAGACCGCCACCCAATAGACTACCATCCCATAGACCGCCACCCCAAAGACCACTACCCCAAAACCTCACCTTAAAACACTCGCACTCAAAATGAAAATTAATGGAAATATTATTGCTGTCTTTACATCTATCAATCTATCCATTTATCACTATATATTGTGTATATGCTTGGCCCCGGTCATTCGATTTACATGACTCAATGCTTTGAAGTCATTGGCTTCTCTATAAATAGCAGCTGCATGTACATCACACATCGTTAATACCTCAACATCCAACAATATTTGTTATATATTGACCAGGGACTACTCAAACACCGGGACGGGAAACTAGGATTTTTTTACGAGGCTGGTCTATCATCAGCAGTAGAAAATAACCATAGACAAAAAAGTAACACAGCATCTCTCTAATGAAAATAATTGCCAGCCAGCCTCGTATAAAAAATTTAGTTTCCCGTCCCGGTGTTTGAGTAGTCCCTGATATTGACATAATTCTTTTGTCACTAAACACCAAACCGATAATTCTAGGTTATGCTGCACCCTGAATTCCTAGATTAATTTTCATTATTTATTTATTGAGATATTGATTTTTCGTTATTATCATAGTGCCCCCCCCTGTTCTGTAATTTTTTAAATTGATTTGCATTGCAATTGCAATTTCTGTTTCATTAGCCATTCACAATGTAATTGTAATTTTTCCACTCTTTTCCTTTATCATAATTAATTAAGAGAATTTCGATTTTCGTAAAAAGTGGGTTTTTAGCTGCATATAAGTTTGAATGGCATCTGTGAACAGGCAACTCACCTGTAGTTGCTACCCGTTGCACCAGTCAAGCTCCACCCAAACTCCCTGCGTCTAATCTAGCAGGAGAAGTTTCCTCGTACAAATATTTGTTTCTACTCCCAACCAACCCCAGTCGCCTCCTCCAAGCACCGGTGCACACCTGCTCAAGCAAGCACTCACCGATCGCAGACCAAACCCGGGGAACAAAAATAAATAATTCAATTGTTTGTCCAGTTGTCCAGAATGGACAGTTCTCATTTGTCTGTTACTAGCTCGTAAGTTCTTAGCTTACTAGATAAAAGTGCATTTCGAAGCCCAATGCAGTCGCATAAGTTTAAAAGCCTAAAAAGATGCAGATAATGTGTGCGATATGGGTGATAAATGTTCGTCATATCCAAGGCTAAGCCTAGGAAGTGTACTGCTGTACTAGTTCACTGCTCTAAGTGCATGATAGAGCCATAATAATTATTTTATAGAGGCCGGCATTTAGTGCTCTGCTGCTCAAAAGCTGCGATAAAATTGCTTTTAGAAGACAGGCCGGTCCACTTATTCGCCATGCAGGCAGTTCATTAAATTCGTGCTTAACGATGCCCGATGCAATGAGAGGGTTTGAGTATTCTGCCTTCTGTACCCGAGTTCGGGTAGCCTTTTGCACGAACTCACTCGATCTTTGTGGTAGTCGTTGTGGCTGCCCCCCGTTTGAAGGCTGCTTTTGAAGTGAGCAGTGGAGAACGATAGGCAAATAATTGCTAGACACTTCAGTGCGCAGTTTGAGGACTGTTGAGCACACACACAGAAACTCGGTGCATGGTGAAGCCATACACCAGACTACATAGAAAACTTTTTTAACGACACAGTTTGAGTAATTAGCACCAATGGGGGTCTCAAGTCTCAGGCAATCTTATTTCAAGTTGGACTACGCAAAAACGGCTATAAAACAAAAAAGTTTTTTGTCCAAGAGCTCAATTTGAATTTCCTTTAGCCGCCATGTCAGTATACGAGAGGCTGAGCAGCGACAAGAAGAGTCCGCCAGAATCCAGGAAGCATCGACGACAGCTTCAGTTTGGCAGGTGCGATTTGGCAGTGGCTCTATCATCTAGGGTGCAGGTGATGCAGCATCGGCTTTGCAGATTGCTGGGTTAAGGATGGAGTTCCGATAGGGTCATAGCTTGGGTTTGGCCCGAGTTGAGTTTGGGAGCGTTAAATACTCGTAGTTTGGTTAGGATTATGTAGAACAGCAAATCAAATTATTAAGTAGATAGTTGTCTCAGTATTGTGCTTGGAGCGTTAGATAGTTGGGTCAGTGTTGTGCTTAGAGCGTTAGATAGTTGGGTCAGTATTGTGCTTAGAGCGTTAGATAGTTGGGTCAGTGTTGTGCTTAGAGCGTTAGATAGTTGGGTCAGTGTTGTGCTTAGAGCGTTAGATAGTTGGGTCAGTGTTGTGCTTAGAGCGTTAGATAGTTGGGTCAGTATTGTGCTTAGAGCGTTAGATAGTTGGGTCAGTGTTGTGCTTAGAGCGTTAGATAGTTGGGTCAGTGTTGTGCTTAGAGCGTTAGATAGTTGGGTCAGTGTTGTGCTTAGAGCGTTAGATAGTTGGGTCAGTATTGTGCTTAGAGCGTTAGATAGTTGGGTCAGTGTTGTGCTTAGAGCGTTAGATAGTTGGGTCAGTGTTGTGCTTAGAGCGTTAGATAGTTGGGTCAGTATTGTGCTTGGAGCGTTAGATAGTTGGGTCAGTGTTGTGCTTAGAGCGTTAGATAGTTGGGTCAGTATTGTGCTTGGAGCGTTAGATAGTTGGGTCAGTATTGTGCTTGGAGCGTTAGATAGTTGGGTCAGTATTGTGCTTGGAGCGTTAGATAGTTGGGTCAGTGTTGTGCTTAGAGCGTTAGATAGTTGGGTCAGTATTGTGCTTGGAGCGTTAGATAGTTGGGTCAGTGTTGTGCTTAGAGCGTTAGATAGTTGGGTCAGTGTTGTGCTTAGAGCGTTAGATAGTTGGGTCAGTGTTGTGCTTAGAGCGTTCGATAGATTGTTGTTGGGTCAGTGTTGTGCTTAGAGCGTTAGATAGTTGGGTCAGTGTTGTGCTTAGAGCGCCTGAAATTTATGGATTCTGGCGTCACAATTTGCTGTGAATACTTTCACATGCTTCAATAATCACAGCTTGTATGCAGCTGCACTAAATTATGTCAAAATCGTCCAATAGCCTGCATGTAAATTTCACAGGTACGACTATCATGTAGAAGATGAGTCATCATCTCAGGACCAGCAGCAGCAGCAGCAGCAGCAGCAAAAGCGTTCAGCAGCCGATGTTGACGCCATAGTTCAGCGCCTACGCCAGGACGTTCGTCGAAATGACAACCAGCAGCAGCCAAAGCACAGCCACCGGACAGTGAGCGAAGCCGAGGCTCGAGAGATTTTCAACCGGCTGCAGCAGTGCGACTTCAGCCGCTGGCCCGTCGAGTCGCGGGTCGGTCGACACGAGCTGGGACAGAATCGCTACGATTTCTATCGGGGCTCGAACGGTGGCAGTCAGGGAAAGCCGGGCGTCACCAAAGCAGAGCTCGAGACAATTATAAGCCGGCTGAGCGCGTACGATGTGGACAAAACCCCGCCGAATTCCCGGGCATTGGAGATAAAGCAGTCGAAAGCGGCACCCTAGGACTTGGACTTAATCCATATGGCGTTTTGAGAAAATTAACATGCAAATGTACACGTTTGCAGCCGTTTTTAATTATTTACGCGCGTATAATTTTGCACCTGCGTCCAATTAAGCCTGAGCAACATTCCGACGTCCGTCGACGTTTACTCGAAGTCGGATTGCTGTACGGGCGGCTCTACAGTAGTATTTATATCTTTCCCTACGCCTAATCGATGAAAAAAGCGGCTGAATGAACTAAAGTATAACCTGTAGATGAAATTACATTATAAGAAATCTGACGAATCATGACGAACAACTTGATTTTCAATTTAATTTCAAATAAATTACATGTAGCTCGAGCCCTCCTCCTCGATTCCAATATAGCAATTGTATGTGAACTATATTTACACACTGGCTATGCTCTCACAGTCAAGTGATTGTTGAATAAATAAATGATACTGAATAAATGATATTGTCGTGGACATGCAGTGCCCTCGTTCAGTCTTGAATAAACAGCGTTCTACATGTATGTGTACATTTTGTACGTACATAATTGTACACGTACCACATGCAACTTCAATTCCATTCATTGAACGCTCTGTAGTTGAGCTCCTCAACTGTATCTATTCTGGAAATTTTGAAATTTCTCATCGTATAGGAAGTCAAATAAAAAAATTAACATTGTCGAACATTTGCTATAGTCACTGTCGCTAGCTCACAACTTTAACAATAAACAACTATATGACGATTGAAGATTTAGAAATTTCAGGCTTTTGAAGCTCAAGCTTACGAATTTGCTGACTTCGACAATGTGAAATTTCTATAGTATGCGAAAGCGACCCCATGGGTACGTTGAGAATTTTATTTATGGTGGAACCATTTGAAGTATAATATACATTATTATGATCATTGATCAGATTAAAGCCAATTAATTCACTGTAACACAAAGGGCAACTTCATTTGCATATACGAGCTACATTTTATTTTATGTATATGTTACTTGATGCATGGAAAATATCTTTGATACATGCATAGCTAAATGTAGAATTGCTCTCAAGAGCTCTTTGAAGGTATTATTCTTAAAAAATATTTTGTCCTGCACTAACATAAATTTTTTTAAAAATATGTATTTTTCTAGTAACAATAGTAACTAATTGACTGCTATCTTGATTTTTCCTTTCTAAATTTTATTAAAATAAAACTAAACTAAATTTGTTTTAATCACAGTGCACGTGCATTATTTTAAAAATACACCTTGTCAAGTAGTTTACAGGAATCAACGAGCCTATAGTGGGTGTATAGTGACTGGGTCTTGTGGGTTACATTTTTTTCGAACTGACGTTTAGAAGTAAACCCAGGAAATCTGAAGCTTTCCATTTTACAATTACATTTATTGGCTTATAAATTGCTTTAGTATTTAAATGTTGCATCTTCAGCATTATCATTGCTATGAAAAATCAACTCATAATTGTTAATGTTACCTTTGGCTTAATTGGCTTAAATAATTTTTCAAACCTTTTTTTCAGTACACCCTATGGCTTACATTTAAAAAAAATATGGTGGCTAAAATTTTACAAAAATTTATAAATCAACAAAGAAATGAAAATGAAAATGAAAATAGAAACAAATGAAAAGAAATAGCACAGTTATGCCTACTAATTATTTATTTTTTTGTTGATATGGGCATAATTGTATTGTAGGGCCTATCCTATATGCTAAGAATGACTTGTATCTATCTATTTTAGTTAAGTAGGTATGTAATTGACTCTAGAAAAATAGTTCAACCAATTTTCATGAAGGCAGTGCTTATTCCCACAGTACCATAGGAATAATTTCTGTCTTATTCCAATGGTACTGTGGGAATAATTTCTGCATATCTGCATGGCACATTGACAAGATAGCTGCCCCATCTTCTACATATGCCGTGGGAATAATTTTCTGCTTATCCGCACACAAATGAATTGATTGGACCCTCAATTTAGCCAATAAGGCTAGGCTTATATATTAAAAGCCTATTGTAATGCAATCTTTATTATAATTAGAATTCAGTCAGTCAGTTTTTTCTCTAGCATTTTTACAATTTACTTCAAGTCAAAATGTCTGTTTGATATATATAAAAAGGCATGTTTTTATATTTAATCCTTTTAGCAATGAGCAATAAGCAATTTCTTAGCCAAGAGATGTGTATTATTATTATTGTGACTATTGATTGTGACTCTGATTATCACAGTGAACAAGCTAAAGATGGCATCACTTATGGCTGTGTCTTGCACAATTCAACCAAAAAGATGCCTCCCCTACCACCACTCCTGCATACATTTATATTTATGCTAGCTGGTTAAGCCCTGGGGTATTGCTATACCAGGCTAGAGATTCCAAAATCCCGACAATTTACAATCCCAGGATTGAAAAATCTTGAAATCCCAATGGTTTAAAATCCTGGGATCACTAATCCCAAAAAATCCCAACTGAGAGTAATCCTAGGATCCCGCTTTGAAGTTCAAAAAATCCTAGGATCCCGGGATCTTGATATCAAATGTATTGAAACATCTGCATCCAGCTTCCACCACAACCACAAAGTATAATTATAATAGTGATGGATCGAAATTATTTTTCAAATCGAAATCGAAATCAAAATTTTCAGTTCCTTAGAATTGAAATCAAAATTGAAATCAAAATTGAAATTGAATTTTTTTAAGTTTATCAAATTTTTACTTTTTCGCTAATCATGCAAAAAGGTTAACACCTTGCCTCTGCATGTATGAGCTTACATGTTTTATAAAAAGTATGTTTGATATGTTTAAACCAGAATACTTAAGATTTAACTTACTTTAAGAATATGAAATAGAAAATGCTGGTGTATTATGTATTATACACTCGTACATAGAAATATAGTAGAAGTTGTATTATACTTCACCACTGTTTAAGCTGAAGATCTAGATATGAGTAGCCTATATCCATTTCATTAAGGCTTTAAGTCTTTAGCCAATTAAAATTCATGCCGATGAGTTCAGCCAGTGGGCTTGTGGAGGTTGAGGTGGGTGCAGCACAAGGCCTGGAACAGTGTGTGCCCCGTACAATCTTTTCTTGTAGAAAAGGTGATTCTCACCTCCTCACTGAGTCTTTGAACCGCACTTCCTTTCACTTCCTATAGATTTTCTTACTTGTGTAGCATGATCATTAATGTCTAAATTGTTAAAATATAACCAAAATTTCAAAATTATTTTTGATGAATGGTTTTGAAATTCGAAATCAAAATTATTTCGATGCAATTTTAATTAGTTTCAAAATTTGGAATATTGAAATCGAAATCGAATTTCGATACATCACTAAAGTATGATATTTATAATGATAGCTAATGGTCCAAACTGGTATATTTATACAATAAACTTCTCTTTGCTTAGTTATTGTACAAGTAGAAATAGAAAATTGTTTAATAATAATAAATAATATTTATCTATAAAAGATAATTGATAATAATTGATTACAACAATAATAACTTGTTTTAATATAGGTTGTATAGCTAGCTATGCAATATCAATGTAAATTATCAAAGTGAATGTCATGTTTAATGCCACATTACAGTGTTAGACATCAGGCAACTGAGGAACATGTGAAATTAAATTACACCTTACAAAAACAAAAAAAAATTTCTGCTTAACAAACTGCTGTAACAAATTTTGCTGCTTTTTATGTGTGATTTCGATACAGACATGCAGGCTGTAGTTGTATTATTTTATATTTTTAAAGTAGAACCTTTTTTTCAAATTTTACATGATTAGTTGAAAAAAAGAGAATTAAAATCAGTTTGAATCCCGAAACAATCCCGGGATCCCAATCCTGCACTGTTGTAATCCTGAGGATCATAAATCCTGAAATTTCAAGTCCCAAAAAATCCCAGGATTGAAATCCCGTGTTTTGAGGCTAAATCCTAGGATCCCGGGATTGGAATGCCTACACCAGGCCCAGCTAGCCAAAATTACAATTGTCTTATAAAAGTTACAAAGTCAGGGTCGCAATTGGAAGGGGGAAAGAATACAAACCGATTGGCTGGACCACCAGCCAATCACAGGGCAAGCCAGGGGGCACACTGGAGCTGCAGCCAGCCAAAGCCGGCTGGCATAACAGACAGTGGGGTGGGTGCAACTGGAGGGGGGTTGATGCAAAAAGAATGGGGGGTTGACGCAGACAGAATGGGGGGGGGTTGACGCAAACAGAATGGGGGGGGGGGTTGACGCAGACAGAATGGGGGGGTTGACGCAGACAGAATGGGGGGGTTGACGCAGACAGAATGGGGGGGTTGACGCAGACAGAATGGGGGGCTTGACGCAGACAGAATGGGGGGGGGTTGACGCAAACAGAATGGGGGGTTGACGCAGACAGAATGGGGGGTTGACGCAGACAGAATGGGGGGGGTTGACGCAGACAGAATGGGGGGGTTGACGCAAACAGAATGGGGGGGGGGTTGACGCAGACAGAATAGGGGGGTTGACGCAGACAGAATGGGGGGGGGTTGACGCAGACAGAATGGGGGGTTGACGCAGACAGAATGGGGGGGGTTGACGCAGACAGAATGGGGGGGTTGACGCAGACAGAATGGGGGGGTTGACGCAGACAGAATGGGGAGGTTGACGCAAACAGAATGGGGGGGTTGACGCAGACAGAATGGGGAGGTTGACGCCAACAGAATGGGGGGTGGTTGCCTGGCACACTTGACCGAGAGCCAGAGGTTGCTCATTGGTGCAAGTGCACCCGGGCACAACACTTACAGAATGTGACAACAACTACCATATTTCCGTAGTCGTAGTTGTAAGAGCAGCTATCTACCATAGGCGTATCTGTAGTGTTGCCGTAGACACCTACCTATTTTTACCATATTTGCTGTAAGATCCTGTAGCCGTAGCCCATCTAGCCGTAGCTACATTGGAACACTAGTAATAATATTGTATAGAATAGTAGTTCTGTGTACTTTAATTTACTTTAATACTTTAATAAAACAATTATTAATGAGAAATTTTGTGACTCAATGGATTCATGCCTGCCACCACAGACAAGTCCAAGCTGCCGTCTGCGCCTGCGGCAGATGCTGATGATGTCAGCCGAAAACGGCGCCGAATTAACAGCAAAAAGCATAGTAGTGAGAGCAGCAATAACAACAACCCTAGCAACGGGTCTGGCGTCCATAGCAACGGTCTAGTAACCGGCTTGGATATCAACAGGCCCGACGAACCTGGCGGGTCCAAGTTCGCATTCGCCTTTGACTTCGGCGAGGACGATCTGGATTTGGACGCCGAAATTGTTGAATCTGCCGATGTTGAATTTCCCCAAACTGGCGGTCGGCTTGGAGAGGAGGAGGACGACGACGGGACAGCGGCGGCGACCGGTCGGCAGCGTCAGCTGCAGCGACCTCCGGCAGCCTCCAATGCCGAGTTCCATCCTCTGCGTGCCGGGGTGCAGCTCGGCCTGGACTTCTTCGCCGCCCGGCCCAAGCTGGACGATGACGGCGAGTTTCTGGACGCCTGGCGTCAGGATCGGGACTTCATCAAGGCCGATGTGGCGCGCGCCGCCAAGCGGGCCGCCTCCGCGAAAAAGTTGACTGGGGCGTCGGGAGGGCCCAAATCTGGGCTAAAGGGATGAGCCTTGCTTCAGGGGATTGGTGGTTACCCCACCCCATCCTCCATCTGGCCGCTACCCTATCCCTGATCCTCCATCTGGCCGCTACCCTATCCCTGATCCTCCATCTGGCCGCTACCCTATCCCTGATCCTCCATCTAGCTGCTACCCTATCCCTGATCCTCCATCTGGCCGCTACCCTATCCCTGATCCTCCATCTGGCCGCTACCCCATCCCTGATCCTCCATCTGGCTGCTACCCTATCCCTGATCCTCCATCTGGCCGCTACCCCATCCCTGATCCTCCATCTGGCTGCTACCCTATCCCTGATCCTCCATCTGGCTGCTACCCCATCCCTGATCCTCCATCTGGCTGCTACCCCATCCCTGATCCTCCATCTGGCTGCTACCCTATCCCTGATCCTCCATCTGGCTGCTACCCCATCCCTGATTCTTCAAGGGATATATTTTATGCTGTATCTCCCATCAAACTTTATGCTTACGGTTTGTACTGTCAATGAGAATTAGTGTGTGTGTATATATTGCACGTATGCAAATGCAAAACTGATCATAATCATGTTGAAATATACACGCTGATATTCAAAGCTAAACGCTATGAGACGGCATTTTTTGCATTTGATAACAGAAATATTAAATTGATTTCGATTTTTTTCATTTGAAATATTCAACTAATTATATCTACTCCTGGATAGCCCTGACCCTTTGAACCAGACCTCTGATCACTCGTGACCGAGACCCCTGATCACTCGTGACCTAGACTCCTGATCACTCGTGACCCAGACTCCTGATCACTCGTGACCCAGACCCCTGATCACTCGTGACCCAGACTCCTGATCACTTGTGACCCAGACCCCTGATCACTCGTGACCCAGACCCCTGATCACTCGTGACCCAGACTCCTGATCACTTGTGACCCAGACCCCTGATCACTCGTGACCTAGACTCCTGATCACTCGTGACCCAGACTCCTGATCACTTGTGACCCAGACCCCTGATCACTCGTGACCCAGACTCTTGATCACTCGTGACCCAGACTCCTGATCACTCGTGACCTAGACTCCTGATCACTCGTGACCCAGACTCCTGATCACTCGTGACCCAGACTCCTGATCACTCGTGACCCAGATTTCTGATCACTCGTGACCCAGACTCCTGATCACTCGTGACCCAGACTCCTGATCACTCGTGACCCAGACTCCTGATCACTCGTGACCCAGACTCCTGATCACTCGTGACCCAGACTCCTGATCACTCGTGACCCAGACTCCTGATCACTCGTGACCCAGACCCCAGATTACTCGTGACCGAGACCCCTGATTATTCCTAGAAACGAAGGACAAAATTGTCAATAAAAAATTTTCAGCTTCACAAGTTTTTGATCGTTCAAAACTGCGATTTAATGTTTATTTGAATAGCCATAAAAATGACATCAAACTTGAATCGAGTTCGTCAGCAGCCGCTGTATCATCATCAGCAACATCAACATCAGCAAATAGTCAATTCAGCTGCTCGCACATTAAAAGTTCTGCTTCATAAGCGTACGGAACCACAGCAGCAGCAGCAGCAGCAGCAGCAGCAGCAGCCACAACAGCAGCAGCAGCAACAACAACAATCGTCTTCAATAGACGATGAAGTGCTGGTTAATCCGCGAGAGTTCCCGGAACTGCGTTCCGGCGGCTTGTTAGAAATTATTCCACCAACTGGCGGGCAGAAGGCCGCCTTTCTGGTGCAGATTCGGTGTCTGAAAGACGACTTTGCCCAGAAGGACTCCATCAGCTTGGATACTGCGCTAGCTTCGAATTTTGGCCTCAAGAAGTTCCAGGTTCGATGGCTGTTCTGTCTGGTATCTGGGAGGGGGGGCTGTTCTGTCTGGTATCTGGGGGGGGGGGCTGTTCTGTCTGGTATCTGGGGGGGGGCTGTTCTGTCTGGTATCTGGGGGGGGGCTGTTCTGTCTGGTATCTGGGAGGGGGGGGGCTGTTCTGTCTGATATCTGGGGGGGGGGGCTGTTCTGTCTGGTATCTGGGAGGGGGCTGTTCTGTCTGGTATCTGGGAGGGAGGGCTGTTCTGTCTGGGAGGGGGGGGCTGTTCTGTCTGGTATCTGGGAGGGGGGGGGCTGTTCTGTCTGGTATCTGGGAGGGGGGGCTGTTCTGTCTGGTATCTGGGGGGGGGCTGTTCTGTCTGGTATCTGGGAGGGGGGGGCTGTTCTGTCTGGTATCTGGGGGGGGGGCTGTTCTGTCTGGTATCTGGGAGGGGGGGGGGCTGTTCTGTCTGGTATCTGGAAGGGGGGGGGCTGTTCTGTCTGGTATCTGGAAGGGGGGGGCTGTTCTGTCTGGTATCTGGGGGCTGTTCTCATAATTATCCAACCTTCCTTCCCAGGAAGTGCAAGTTCGGCAGGTGTCGCAGGAATGCGTGACCGTAGACCTAGTGGAAATAATAATCAAAGATGTCTACCTTGGCCGCGGTGATTTCTACCAGTTCGCCGAGTCGCAGCGGCAGTGTGCCCTGTACGAAGGCAAAAAGCTGGAATTCTTGGGCAGCCCGCGGGTACCGTGGGCCTGATGTGGCGCAATGGCACTGGGACATCCTGCGGCTTCGTTGGCCAGCACACCAGATTTGTGTACAGATCAACTAGCTCAGTTGTGCACATCTTCATACAGATGTCTGAAGAGATGTGGCAATTTGATCCATTTGGCGATCTGTACTTTGAAAAGTGCGTTTCCGGCTTCCTGCCCGAGCTGTTCTCGCGCTGGGGCAAGCAGGTGAGGACGCACTGTTGGTCTGAAGGTCTTTGTTTGTAAGTGTACTGAGGTCTGTGTGATGGACTGCCGGTTCCCTATGATCTGTGTGATGGACTGCCGGTTCCCTATGACCTGTGTGATGGACTGCCGGTTCCCTATGACCTGTGTGATGGACTGCCGGTTCCCTATGACCTGTGTGATGGACTGCCGGTTCCCTATGATCTGTGTGATGGACTGCCGGTTCCCTATGACCTGTGTGATGGACTGCCGGTTCCCTATGATCTGTGTGATGGACTGCCGGTTCCCTATGACCTGTGTGATGGACTGCCGGTTCCCTATGACCTGTGTGATGGACTGCCGGTTCCCTATGATCTGTGTGATAAAATGCCGCTTATCTTTAATTCTATTTATTTTCATGTCGAAATAGAATTCCGTGTAAAATTCCTGCCGCAGGCGTGCTGTCACGACGTGACAATTGTACTATTCAGCCGGGTGCAGTACCACGCCGCCGGTGGCTTCAACTCGCTACCCGAGACCATGCGCAGCAGTGGCACAGTGCAGAAGGCCCAGTTCAATGGCGGCACTTTACTATACGAAGATTTCTACAGAGTTGTAGTTCAAAACGAGCGCTACATGACTGACGAATGGGCCTCTGTGCTGACCGAATTGAAAAGCATATTTAAAGAGTACGGAAATTCGGTTAAAAATTTCTATGCTGACAAATTAACTCAGAAGGTATCGCCGCCGCCGGCTACCCTGATGCCGGCATCTCGTGGCAGCTTCTTGGAGACTCTGAACATGACCTTGAATCACTACCAGAAGTACTATATTGATAGGAATTTCGATCGAACCGGGAAGAACTGTTTTGTAATAACGCCCGGTCAGGGAATATTCGAAGTTGATAGAGAATTGATGAATCTGACTAAGCAGAGGATTCTGGATCTGGGAGTCAGTATTGATCTAATCTGTTTGGGAGAGCAGCCGCTGCACGCTGTGCCTCTGCTGAGATTCATACGCAAGTCTCACAGCGACGTTGATCTGGGCGACACCTACAACATACCGCATTGGATTAATCATCATTTCTATCGGTCGCCTAGCGAAATGCTGGCTCTGCACTCGTGCGGCTTTGTGCCGAGAATTCAAATTAGATACGCCGATGGGGAGGGCCCGACTGACGGGGACGGTAAGTGCGGGCTGGCCAATGAGAGAAGGAGTGTGTGGGCTGGCCAATGAGAGGATGAGTGTGTGGGCTGGCCAATGAGAAGTGTGTGGGCTGGCCAATGAGAGAAGTGGGTGGGCTGGCCAATGAGAGAAGTGTGTGGGCTGGCCAATAAGAGAAGGAGTGTGTGGGCTGGCCAATGAGAGAAGCAGTGTGCGGGCTGGCCAATGAGAGGAAGGACAATGAAGGTTTGTGGGCTCTAAGCTGACCAATGAGAGGAGATTAGAGTTGTAATTAGACTAGCCAATTCGAGCAGCTGGTTAGGAAGTGCGATGCCAGCGATGCGCAGCTTTCCTACCGAACACCGGCACTCAGGCTACCCGGAGTACAAGCTGGCGCCTTCGCGCAATCGTCTCGCATTCGATTTGGACGCCTACGACGAGGCGATATTCAGCTTTGGCAAGTCCCGCCCTACGCCCTGGGGCACCGAGCGCCAAGGTAAAGTGAGTTTCCAACGGGCCATCAGCCATCACCCGAACCAGCCAACAATTCCGTCTGGCAGCAGCATTGCCGCCTCGCCGCCTCAGTCCCAGCTGCTGTCGCATCAACCTCCAGCCTCGCAGCCGCCTAGGTCTCGCGGCATCTCCTTTCGCGGCAAGCTGACTGGTGCCGACGCCGCTGTCGAAGATGCCGGCGTCGTCATTCCGTATCAGCAGAAGCGTCGGTCTGCCCGACTGTCCAGCATGCGGCTGTCGAATTCTGACGACTCGCTATCCGCCACATCGGCTGCCGCGGCCGCCAGCGGCTCCTGCGAGGACGCCGACTTTGGGACCGGCACTGTTGGCGTCGGTGTTGGAGCGGACGGCCCGCGGGGACAGCCGGCGCGGCTAAAAGTCGGCTCACAGGTGGGTGGGTGATTTGTCAGCAGGTGCTTAGGGTACGTTGCCAGCAGGTATTGGGGTACCTTGTAAGTGGGTATTAGGGATACCTTGTCAGTGGGTATTGGGGTACCTTGTCAGTGGGTATTGGGGTACCTTGTCAGTGGGTATTGGGGTACCTTGTCTGTGGGTATTGGGGTACCTTTGTAGCGCGCAGTATTTGGCAGTGTAAATATCAACGAAGGCCCCGTGCGGCAGTGATGGCTATATTTATGCGAGTCAACGATGTACATAGAGAGAGCGAACGTACATTACAATTATTCAGCAAAATATTTGTCAATACGATACCAGTTCAATGACTGCCAATAAGGCAAGGAATAAAACCATTACACCTTGTCTGTGGGTATTGGGGTACCTTGTGTTTGTCAGTAGGTAGCTGTGATTTGGGTCACGCTGGCATTGTATGTCACCAATTGTCATTGCTCCTCACTCGCCGCCGCAGGAGGTTCCGGTGCACCACCTCACCAGTCGCAGCTTTGTGCCCGCAAAGCCCTGGTGAACCCGTTCGCTGCCAGCCGCTTGAACAACCAGCAGCAGCGGGTGACGGCCAATCGGCGCCGTTGGATGCACGCCTTCCCGGAGCCTCCGCCGACCGGCGTCACTGCTGCCGGCTCCGGCGCTTCTTCGCCGCGGTCTCAGCACCGCGGCCAACAGCAGCATCGGGTTCTGCAGCAACGGCGGCATCAGCGGCAGCAACATCAACAGCAGCAACAACAACAGCAGCAGAAGCAGCTTCTTCTTTCAAAACAGGGAAAGCGACCAGATCTAGCCGCTCCCGGTAACCTGGTTGCTGTCCAGCAGCAGGTGCCGCCGCAGCAGTTGCCGCCGCCAGCCCCGCCGCCGACGCCGCTGCAGTCGTTCGCGCAATTGTCTTCCTCGCCGTCCTCAGTATCGGCGCCCCCATCGGCGCTGTCGCGGCAGAACAGTGGCGGCGGCGACATTGTCACTGCGCAGCAGCAGCAGCAGCTGC
The DNA here is from genome assembly GCA_002269645.1 of Macrostomum lignano. Taxonomy (NCBI): domain Eukaryota; kingdom Metazoa; phylum Platyhelminthes; family Macrostomidae; genus Macrostomum; species Macrostomum lignano. The sequence goes on along the minus strand of NIVC01000533.1, from coordinate 5,286 downwards.
ACGTGTCCTTCCAGCTCGTCGAAGAGTCGGCGCCATCGAGTCCAGCCGTGTCTCCCAGTCAGCTGACTACCGCTATGTCCACGCCTTCCAGGTTTGCAGATTCACTGTCTAGGGTTGCCATGCCGTTCTGCCGCAGCTATATGTGGTCCTTTTTCAAGGGATTCCCCTGTTGGATTCTTTTAAGCAGATTCCCCATGTTGGATTCTCTTGAGGGGATTCCCCTGTTGGATTCTCTTGAGGGGATCCACATGTTGGATTCTCTTGAGGGGATCCACATGTTGGATTCTCTTTGGAGGTTCCCATGTTGGATTCTCTTGAGGGACTTCCCTATTTGATTCTCCTTAAGGGGGTTCCTCTGTTGGATTCTCTTGGGGGATTCCCATGGTAGACTCTCTTATGGGGATTCCCCTGTTGGATTCTCCTATGGAGATTTCCCTGTTGGATTCTTCTACATGTAGGGAGAATCAATTTCTCAGTTGATTCTCACTCCTACAAATGAAGTTGTTAACCATAGTTGCATATTATCACACCTCAGAGCCAGCGGCCGCAGTTCGCCATCCTCTCGAGCTCACGACGATGACGCCAACGGCAACCACAGAGACGATGAATTGGAGCACTTCGGCGATGGCGAAGCTTCCAAACTGTCGATTTCCGATCAGCAGCAGGTGCCGTCCAGTCTGCCGCTGCACGACCTTCAACAGCAGCAGCAGCTAGACTCGCCTAGCATCACCAGCGGCACCGACATCTCCGAGCCCACAGCCGATGACGATGGCGGCGTTGAAAGCTTCCTGCGACCGATTGGCATGGACTGGAAGACCCTCATGATGCCGCTCTGTCTTCCTTTAACTACGGAATTCTTTCCGAAAGAGTCGCAACAGCCGGCAGCCGTGTCGGCTGATCCAGGCGCGGATTCGTCACCATTCAGCACCACCACCTATCAGCTGGACCTGACCGTGACCATTGACGAATACAGGGAGAGCTACGATCGGGCCACGGAGCGGGAGAGATACTATATGCGGCAGCCGCTCTCCGCCGAGAAGGTAGTAAAGCTTTTTTGCTTGACCGATATGTATCGAAAAAAGGCTTATTTCTGTTTAGTGTCTAGCCGATATGTATCGAAATAATAAGTTAATTCCCCTTCAGTATCTGGCCGATATGTGACTAGAAAAATGACTAGATTATTCCCTTTTAGTATTTAGCCGATATGTATCGAAAAAAGTTAATTCCCTTTTAGTATTTAGCCGATATGTATCGAAATAACAAGTTAATCCTCTTTTAGTATCTGGCCGATGTGTATCGATAAAAAAGTTATTCTTTTTTAGTATTTAGCCGATATGTATCGAAAAAAACAAGTTAATCCCCTTTTAGTATCTGGCCGATATGTATCGAAACGACATTCAATTAAAAATCATCTTCAACCGTAGGCATTCGAAGAGCTACTGATGCAGCGCCTTGGTCAGGGCTTCCAGCTGGTGCTCCCACCGCCGGCTTCGTCCCGGGTTCGCTCCTCCCTAACTGTACCGCCAGCGGCTCCGGCCAGCCCCACCGCTTCGCCGTGACCTCCGCCGCCACCGCTGCCAGCAGCGCGGCAGGCCGGGCCCACCTGAAGAATCTGCTACAGAAGCCGGACTACCCAGAGCACCGGCTGAGCATTGGAAGAATTTTCCATCGAATCCGGCTGGAGCGAACCAGTGCCAGTCAGCACACCATATTCGTGCACACGCTAAAGTCCAAATTCACCGAACGGGACATCCGCTATCGTCACCTGTACCGGCTGCAGGTGCCGGACTCGCTGGAGTTCTACCGGGCTGAATGCCATTTCACTCTGGAACGGATTGAGAATTACAAATGGAATCATTTGGACTATCACATACTGGAGCGGGGTCACGGCAACTATGGCTACAAGTGTAGTGTAAGTGTACCCACCCCAATGTACACTCCTGCCTTTCTAACCCTGCACCACCACCCCAATCCCCAATGTACACTCGCTCCCTCTCTGCCCCAACACAAACATCCCAATGTACACTCGCTCCCTCTCTGCCCCAACACAAACATCCCAATGTACACTCTCTCCCTCTCTGCCCCAGCGCCACTATTCAAATGTACACTCGCTCCTTCTCTGCCCCAGCACCACCCTCCCCAATGTACACTCGCTCCCTCTCTACCCCAGCACCACCACCCCAAATGTACACTCGCTCCCTCTCTACCCCAGCACCACCACCCCAATCCCCAATGTCCACTCGCTCCCTCTCTGCCCCAGCACCACCACCCCATTGTACACTCGCTCTTTGCTTCGCCAAATTGCAGACAGCCTCTATCCAAGAGTTGGACCCGTTATTGAAGCCCTGGCGATGCCGCTACGTGCTACTGCCGTACAACAACCCGGCCACGAAGCGAATCATTGAACAGCTGGCCGACTCCGCCGGCCAGTCCCTGCCTCGCACGGACATCTACGAACAGAAAGGCTTCGAAGAATTGAAAAAGTTGCACGAGAACTTTGCCAGATACGCGGAACTGTTTAATCGCTTGCGCCGGCCAAATCTGACTGCTAGAAAGGTCACCCGGGCCAACCTGATGCCGCCGCAGGCTGCCGCCGAACTTGCCGATATGCGACAGCGCGCCGACACCGTCTCAGTCGGCGTCGGGGTTGGGACAATTCGATCTGGTTAGTCTCCATTGGCCATTTCACTGAAAAATTTAGCTGTAATTTCAGTGACCAATTTAGCTGTAATTTCAGTGACCAATTCAGTGACCAATTCCAACTGCCCTACCTAATGACTCTTCCCAATCCCCCTTCAGGCCACCTGACGCCCACACCGTTGCAGCAGCAGCAGCAGCAGCTGGGCGACGATTCCAGCATCTCGTCCTCGGTGGCCGCAAGTCGCCGACTGCACGGCTCTACTCGATTTATTGAAGCCGCCCGAGCGATGCAGGAGCCCGGCACGGGGCTGAACTTCCTGCCTACGCACGGGTTTCCCAGCTACACGTTCGTGTCGGCCGAGGCCGTCGCCTGGGTGATGGACAGGGTGGAGAACGTCAGCAGCCACGAGAGCGCCTGCTTCTTCATGGCCACCATGGTCAAGGAGGGCCTGGTTGTGCACGCCTCGGCCAAGACGCAGCCGCAGCAGTTTGTCTATGGCTTTTATCTGTACTCCATGGATCCGAAGCTTGTGGTGAGCTGAGAATGCTTTCCAGTTTAGTCCCGATGCTCAAGTCCCGCTGCTCAAGTCCCGATGCTCAAGTCCCGATGCTCAAGTCCCGCTGCTCAAGTCCGATGCTCGAGTCCCGATGCTCAAGTCCCGATGCTCAAGTCCCGCTGCTCAAGTCCCGCTGCTCAAGTCCCGATGCTCAAGTCCCGCTGCTCAAGTCCCGCTGCTCAAGTCCCGCTGTTCAAGTCCCGATGCTCAAAGTCCTGATGCTCAAGTCCCGATGCTCAAAGTCCTGATGCTCAAGTCCCGGTGCTCAAGTCCTGATGCTCAAGTCCCGATGCTCAAGTCCCGATGCTCAAGTCCCGGTGTTCAAGTCCCGATGCTCAAGTCCCGGTGTTCAAGTCCCGATGCTCAAGTCCCGCTGCTCAAGTCCCGCTGCTCAAGTCCCGATGTTCAAGTTCCGATGCTCAAAGTCCTGCTGCTTAAGTCCCGATGCTCAAAGTCCTGATGCTCAAGTCCCGGTGCTCAAGTCCTGATGCTCAAGTCCCGATGCTCAAGTCCCGCTGCTCAAGTCCCGCTGTTCAAGTCCCGATGCTCAAAGTCCTGATGCTCAAGTCCCGATGCTCAAAGTTCTGATGCTCAAGTCCCGATGCTCAAGTCCCGATGCTCAAGTCCGTTGTTCAAGTCCCGATGCTCAAGTCCCAGTGTTCAAGTCCCGATGCTCAAGTCCCGCTGCTCAAGTCCCGCTGCTCAAGTCCCGATGTTCAAGTTCCGATGCTCAAAGTCCTGCTGCTTAAGTCCCACTGCTCAAATCCTATTGCTCAAGTCCACGGCTCAAGTCTCGCTGCTCAATATTGTCCGGCTACTTGAGTCCAGCTACTCAAGTCTCACTACTCAACCAAAGGTAATTAAGCAGCTTCCTTCCCCCTCCCCGGTCCGCAGTCGAACCCCAGCTCTGGCCTCATCACACCCGGCCCGTTTACTCGCGATTTCGAGCTAGAGTGGGCCGAGGTCGGCCTTGAGACGCTGCGGATCCGCAGGAGCTGGCCGACCCGGTGGCCGCCTTCCTGCGCGAGCTGGTGCCGATGCGCGAGGCCGGCGACGATGACTACTTCAGCTCCAAGTACGTGGCGCCCGGGGGCAGCTTCCGCACCAACATTATGGACGTCAGCCAGACCGACAGCCGGCGGGCTGAGTGGGGCCTCACCAAGTACCATGCCAACTTTGAGGCCAACTGCGCCTACCAGCTGGAGCTGCACTGGCTGGTGGCCACCGGCACCCTGCTGGGTGAGCACTTTCTGTCTGTGTGTCTGTCTGTCTGTCTGTGTTTCTGTCTGCCTGTCTGTCTGTCTGTCTGTCTGTCTGTCTGTGTGTCTGTCTGCCTGTCTGTCTGTCTGTGTGTCTGTCTGTCTGTCTGTCTGTCTGTATCTGTCTGTGTCTGTCTGTGTCTGTCTGTCTGTCTGTCTGTCTGTCTGTGTGTCTGTCTGTCTGTGTGTCTGTCTGTCTGTCTGTCTGTCTGTCTGTCTGTCTGTCTGTCTGTGTCTGTCTGTCTGTCTGTCTGTCTGTCTGTCTGTCTGTGTGTCTGTCTGTCTGTCTGTGTGTCTGTCTGTCTGTCTGTCTGTCTGTCTGTGTGTCTGTCTGTCTGTCTGTGTGTCTGTCTTAGTGTCTGTCTGTCTGTCTGTCTGTCTGTCTGTCTGTCTTGTCTGTCTGTCTGTCTGTCTGTCTGTCTGTGTCTGTCTGTGTCTGTTGTCTGTCTGTTTGTCTGTCTGTCTGTGTTGTCTTGTCTGTCGTCTGTGTCTGTCTGTCTGTCTGTGTGTCTGTCTTGTCTGTCTGTCTGTCCTGTCTGTCTGTCTGTGTCTGTCTGTCTGTCTGTCTGTCTGTCGTGTCTGTCTGTCTGTCTGTCTGTGTGTCTGTCTGTCTGTCTGTCTGTTGTCTGTCTGTCTGTCTCTGTCTGTCTGTGTCTGTCTGTGTCTGTCTGTCTGTCTGTCTGTCTGTCTGTCTGTGTCTGTCTGTCTGTGTGTCCTGTCTGTCTGTGTCTGTCTGTCTGTGTCTGTCTGTTCTGTTCTGTCTGTCTGTGTTGTCTGTCTGTCTGTCTGTCTGTCCTGTCTGTGTGTCTGTCTGTCTGTGTGTCTGTCTG
>NIVC01000532.1:467839-549256 GCA_002269645.1 Macrostomum lignano | reverse complement strand
TTTACCCCAGCTGAGTAATACAACAGCTCTATAATAGGATTATAACAAATTCCAAATCTGCATTCAGAAGCGCAAGATAAAATTATTTGCAAATTTCATACGCAACAAGCCTACAAGTTCGAACAAGAGCATACAGCTGCTATCAGGAGTTATGCAACAATTGAAAAAGAATTTCATAGATCAAGTGACGTCTATGTAAGTGCAGGGCAATCAATATGGTTTAGAATACTCAAAGCTTTGAGCGGGTATGCATACAAATGCACATCGAGTTCATCTCCTCAAATCTGAATCAAGCTTAGTTTCACTTGTTATCGAAATTAGCTTGATATCAACTGACAATGGAGGCAGATTACCTCTACAGGAAGGAAGGTTTGTGTGTATGCACATTTCTGTTCCAGATAAACAGTTCCGAATTCAGACTCAGACTCCGCGATGACGATTCACAGTTTCACAAAGGTAAATAAAAATAGATCTCTAAATGCGCATATACTCGTAGCGGATCACCGGCCCAGCGCTACGTAGTGCGATTATAGAAAGCATGATGAAATGAAATGAGTACGAATGTTTGATCGAATTTTCCTACCGCAAGTGACGCAATGCAATTCACACCCGCACGCCCCGCGGTTTTCATCTCGTCTTAACTGTGGGCGATGTAATTTGCGTCCCAAGGCCCTGGCTTAGGCCGAGGAGGAGAGAGTGAACGCTATGGCCACAGTTGGATTAAAGTTGCCCCTGTTGACCACTGCATGCTTTCGTGTTGGAAAAGAGAAAATGCGAAGTCAAAAAGGAAAGATGAGATGGCAGGAGAAGAGAAGAAAGGTGAGGAGAGGGGAGTTAAGTTAACATTGCTAACAGACGAGAGGGGAGGACTCGAGGAGAATAGGGAAGAGGAGTCGGGAAAGAAGAGTAGAGAAGGGAAGAGGGAGAGGAGAAGATAGGAGATGAGAGAGAGGGGGAGAGGGGAAGAGAAGAGAGAAGGAGAGAGGAGAGAAGGGGAGAGGAGAAAGAAGAGGAGAGAAGGGGAAGAGGGAGAGGAGAAGATAGGAGATGAGAGGAGAGGGGGGAGAGGGAAGAGAAGAGAGAAGGGAGAGGAGAGAAGGGGAGAGGAGAGAAGGGGAGAAGAGGGAAGGGGAGAGAGAGAAGGGAGAAGAGGGAAGGGGAGAGGAGAGAAGGGGAGAAGAGAGAAGGGGAGAGGAGAGAAGGGGAGAAGAGAGAAGGGGAGAAGAGAGAAGGGAGAGGAGAGAAGGGAGAGGAGAGAAGGGGAGAAGAGAGAAGGGGAGAGAAGAGAAGGGGAGAAGAGAGAAGGGAGAGGAGAGAAGGGGAGAAGAGAGAAGGGGAGAGGAGAGAAGGGGAGAAGAGAGAAGGGAGAGGAGAGAAGGGGAGAAGAGAGAAGGGGAGAGGAGAGAAGGGGAGAAGAGAGAAGGGAGAGGAGAGAAGGGGAGAAGAGAGAAGGGAGAGGAGAGAAGGGGAGAGGAGAGAAGGGGAGAAGAGAGAAGGGGAGAGGAGAGAAGGGGAGAGGAGAGAAGGGGAGAAGAGAGAAGGGGAGAGGAGAGAAGGGAGAGGAGAGAAGGGGAGAAGAGAGAAGGGGAGAGGAGAGAAGGGGAGAAAGAGAAGGGGGAAGAGAGAAGGGGAGAGGAGAGAAGGGGAGATATAAGAGAAGGGGAGAAGAGAGAAGGGAGAGGAGAGAAGGGGAGAAGAGAGAAGGGGAGAAGAGAGAAGGGGAGAGGAGAGAAGGGGAGATATAAGAGAAGGGGAGAAGAGAGAAGGGAGAGGAGAGAAGGGAGATATAAGAGAAGCCTTCTCACAGTCTCACTGTAGGAAGTTGCATTTTTGACACTCGTGAATGCAAAAGCGCCGACGTTGAGTACCAAATTTGGGATAGATTGGCTTTGGGCCTGGCTGATAGATAAGTAAGTAAAGCGAGCAAAGTATGCTCAACGCTCAACTCAGACTTGAGCACAGAGAGGCATGCAGTAGGTCATGGGGACTCATACGTCAGGGTCAGGGCACTCAAATTTTCGATCGTTGAGCTTGAGCAGCCGTTCTTAAGCCATACCCCGCCGGCCCCCGCCAGAGAATTTTAAATTTTGAAAAGCTTCTGCTAGTACTAGCCTCTAGGGGAGTAGAAAATATAAATTTTATAGGTAGGTTAGGCAGGTAAGCGGCAAGGCAGGTCCAGAATCGGATGAATGGCTGCATATATGCTCGTATATGCTCCCCAGCCAGGGGAGGGGGCACAACACACCCACTCACACGAGGCAGAGTTTTTATGGCTTTATACGACCCGCGTCTGGGGGGGGGGGCTGCACCATGGCGTCTCACAGGCAGCCCAGCTACACCCCCCTGTAGTTTAAGGCTTTGTGGCGGCTTTTGGACCCCCAGGTAGGGGTCATAAGTCTTAACGACTCCCGCATGAGGTCCTCTCTCCCAGTATGCTGCCGGGTTAGCTGCCTGTGTCCCTGCAGTGTCGCTCCTTGACTGGCTTTTAGTAGGGTTAGTTTTAGCAGCTAGTCTAGTAAGTGTATAATACTCGTAGAGATCGAAAGCGTTGTGTTTATGCATGTATTCGACGTTTTAAGTGCTCATTTAAAATGCTCAAAATTATTAGCTATGAATACTATCGATCTAATACTAAGACCTGAGTAGTTAGCACTATTAGGGGCAATTTCTATGTTAAGGATTGGCGATTCTTTCATTTCAGGGCGATTTCCATCTTGTGGATAGGCGATTCTTTCATTGATTTCAGGGGCGATTTCCATCGTGTAGATAGGCGATTCTATCTCATTTCAGAGGCGATTTCCACCTTGTGGATTGGCGATTCTATCTCATTTCAGAGGCGATTTCCACCTTGTGGATTGGCGATTCTATCTCATTTCATAGTCGATTTCTATTTCGTGGATTGGCGATTCTCTTTCATCTCAAGGGCGATTTCTATTTTGTGGATTGGCGATTCTCTTTCATCTCAAGGGCGATTTCTATTTTGTGGATTGGCGATTCTCTTTCATCTCAAGGGCGATTTCTATTTTGTGGATTAACGATTCTCTTTTTATTTCAAGGGCGATTTCTATTTTGTGGATTGGCGATTCTCTTTTTATCTCAAGGGCGATTTCTATTTTGTGGGTGATTCTCTGTTACATTGAAACATTTACTTTAAGAAACTTTTAACAATTAATATTTTAAATTTACTATCAAGTTTGCTGAATCGAACACTGACTAGACTACTGAAATAAGAAAAGATTAGTCAGTAGTATAGTGAGGCAATGATCAGAAAATCTCAAAAGTGAAAATAGCACATTTTCAATTGAAGTGCTTATTTAACAGTTGAACATGCTCTCCAAATATAATATTTTGCCAGCTTTTTCATTGTATAATTGTACAAATAACAGGATGATACTACTTAGTTACAACGAGTAGGCAGCTGAGAATTTTAATCATCGAATGCAAGTAGACAAGTAAATATCAGCTTATCTGAAATAAACAGCGCGCAGTCACGGTAAAGCTGATAAGAACGCACAAATTTTGGAATGGAAGACAAAAAATAAACAGAAGGTGAACAAACTAATCACAAATAGCAAGTATATAAAGCAACAACTTTTAAAGTCAGAATACATGACGAAATGAACAAACAAGTGCGAAAAACACTTAGTAAAAATTAAAATAAAGAAAGAAATCTTTCAGATTCATGTTTAATCGTAGATTCAACGGGGAAAATTCGATGCAAAATTCTCGCGCTAGAAAGGACTTAAGAGAGGGTTCAGGGTGGATTAGAGGTCAATATAAGGGTAGAGTAGAGACGAATTCATGCTAGATTAGAGATGATTTTGAGGGGATATTAAAGACGATTCTTAGAAAGATCAAATACGATTTTTAAGGGAAATCAGGGACGATTCTCAGTGGAGATTAGAGACGACTCTCAGGGTAGATTAGAGACGACTCTCAGGGGAGATTAGAGACGAATCTCAGGGGAGATTAGAGACGAATCTCAGGGGGAGATTAGAGACGACTCTCAGAGGAGATTAGAGACGATTATCAGGGGAGGTTAGAGACGATTCTTAGCAAAGATTAGAGACGACTCTCAGGGAAGATTAGAGACGACTCTCAGAAAAGATTAGAGACGATTATCAGGGAAGATTAGAGACAATTCTTAGCGGAGATTAGAGACGACTCATAAGGGGAGATTAGACACAATTCTTAGCGGAGATTAGAGACGACTCTCAGGGAAGATTAGAGACGACTCTCAGGGGAGATTAGAGACGACTTTCAGGGGAGATTAGAGATGATTATCAGGGAAGATTAGAGACGATTCTTAGCGGAGATTAGAGACGACTCTCAAGGGGAGATTAGAGACGATTCTTAGCGGAGATTATAGACGACCCTCAGGGAGATCAGAAACGATTCTCAGGGGAGATTAGACGCGACTCTCAGGGTAGATTGTATTCTCAGGTCATCAAGATTCTAAATTAACCGTCTCGTAAAGTCGCAACCGCAATCGATAGCTAATGGATAAATCAAAGATGAATATTATTGATCATTGCTCTCTCCAGATTGGCTGCTACTATCATCGGAGTTGCCAGGTGAAACAGCAGCCTCATTATCGTTATTATTGTTGGCAGTGTTGGCCCCATCAGCATTGGCGGCACTGCGGCCGGAGGCTGCGGCTGGAGATTTGGCGCCGAAATGAGCCGAGCGGTGGTGAAAGTAGGAGCGATCGGGCTGCTGGTGAACTGGCTGCGCTGTGTCTGCGGACTGCGACTGATGCTGCTGCTCCTGGGCGATTCGGCGATGGCGATTTGGTCGACGGCGAAATAGAGTGACTTCCTGCGATTGGGTAGGCGGTGAGCGGTGGCCGTTTTTTCGAGTACTCGTTGCTTATGGGAGTGACAGGGAGGCTGTGAAGTGACAGTGAAGGCTGTGGAGTGACAGTGAAGGCTGTGGAGTGACAGGAGGCTGTGGAGTCACAGGGAATGCTGTGGAGTGACAGGTGAGGCAGCAGGAAGACAGGTGAGACAGCAGGGAGACAGGTGAGACAGCAGGGAGACAGGTGAGGCAGCAGGAAGACAGGTGAGACAGCAGGGAGACAGGTGAGGCAGCAGGGAGACAGGTGAGGCAGCAGGGAGACAGGTGAGACAGCAGGGAGACAGGTGAGACAGCAGGGAGACAGGTGAGGCAGCAGGGAGACAGGTGAGGCAGCAGGGAGACAGGTGAGGCAGCAGGGAGACAGGTGAGACAGTAGGGAGACAGGTGAGGCAGCAGGGAGACAGGTGAGACAGCAGGGAGACAGGTGAGACAGCAGGGAGACAGGTGAGGCAGCAGGGAGACAGGTGAGGCAGCAGGGAGACAGGTGAGGCAGCAGGGAGACAGGTGAGGCAGCAGGGAGACAGGTGAGGCAGCAGGGAGACAGGTGAGGCAGCAGGGAGACAGGTGAGACAGTAGGGAGACAGGTGAGGCAGCAGGGAGACAGGTGAGACAGCAGGGAGACAGGTGAGACAGCAGGGAGACAGGTGAGGCAGCAGGGAGACAGGTGAGGCAGCAGGGAGACAGGTGAGGCAGCAGGGAGACAGGTGAGGCAGCAGGGAGACAGGTGAGACAGCAGGGAGACAGGTGAGACAGCAGGGAGACAGGTGAGGCAGCAGGGAGACAGGTGAGGCAGCAGGGAGACAGGTGAGGCAGCAGGGAGACAGGTGAGGCAGCAGGGAGACAGGTGAGACAGCAGGGAGACAGGTGAGACAGCAGGGAGACAGGTGAGGCAGCAGGGAGACAGGTGAGACAGCAGGGAGACAGGTGAGGCAGCAGGGAGACAGGTGAGGCAGCAGGGAGACAGGTGAGACAGCAGGGAGACAGGTGAGGCAGCAGGGAGACAGGTGAGACAGCAGGGAGACAGGTGAGGCAGCAGGGAGACAGGTGAGACAGCAGGGAGACAGGTGAGGCAGCAGGGAGACAGGTGAGGCTGCAGGAAGACAGGTGAGGCAGCAGGGACAGGTGTGACAGCAGATTGATGAGACAGTTAGGTAATACCGGAGTACCGCAATACCTAGCTAGAGAAGCACAACTCTCACCTGCTGTTTAAAGTACCTCCTGTCCTCCTCATCGATAAGCACGAGATTAAGAAAGTAGCGCACAGAGAATCTCTTATTTACGTCTCGCATAGTAGGCGTGAGTTCGTAGCCACCGAGAAACAGCCTAATAGGTATAGTCTCGCCTTTCACCGGAGCTCCGTCCATGATTTCAAATTTGGCAACGGTCTCGCAGTCGCTCATACTGTTTGGCCCGACTCCAACTAATTCTCTGCGCAGAATCTGCACCTCCATGTGGCGCACCTTGATTCTAACTAAAAGAAAGTAGATTTTACCAATTATGGCGTCCTTCAAATGATATTTCGACTTGTTGTATTCGAATTCAATGTGCAGACAGTCCTCTATGCCGACTTCCATCTTGATGCCGCCAAGCGTGTCGGGGTACTGGGCCAGCGTGTGCACCAGGAAGTCCTGCTCTTTAACTAGATCGTTCAGCCGCTTAGTGACCGTGACTCTGATGAAGTACCTGATAAATTTATTATTGATAGCTAAGATATAGCCAATAGCTTGCAATACCTAGGAACCGTCTCGATGAAAACGGTACCTTAGGCCAAGAAGCATCCCATGGAGTCGTTGCAGGGTAAAACAGGTAAGATAGGATGAAAGAAGTGACTCTATACGACTCTAAAACACAGATAGATGGGCCACCCAGGCATATATACTTAGTAAAACAGCTTTCTACTTTCAGTTCAGTAGCAAAGAAGAATACATAAGCTATTTCATAAAAATAAAAGCAGCTTTGATAAGTTTAGAAGCCCAAGCTTGCAGGCGCGTAAACAGCTTGCTAATTGGTTCAGTAATAATGTACATTAGCCAGTCTACTGAAATGTACATGGCAGCTTTAGGCTGGAATTCCGAGACAGGCAATAAAAATTGGGGCGGGGAGTAGTTTGGAAAGGCGCGGTTGGAGGGTTTAAGCTAGGAGGGGTAAGAGCTAATAAATTAAATGATCCTATCTAACCTACGAAGGGGGGCCGTAGCCCAGTGGTAGCGCAGGCTCTGGTGTGCCAGCGACCCAGGCTCGATTCCAAGTGCAGTCACATTAATTTGGGGCTGAATTGGAATCTCGGCTTGGCTCTGCTCGTGCAATTAACGGCCTTGAGAGCCAACCCCCCAAGGCGCAGTGAAGTGTACATGCCTAACGATAAAAAAAGTTAGGGCCGCTGTACACTCCTGTGTGAGTGTGTGCCTGCGTACGTATCCGCGCGCTTGTGTGCCTGCTCAGGGGAGTCGGCGGAATGGGCAGTAATGCCTCTCGCCGGTTGTGTGCCTATGTCGCTTAAAGTGCGCCAGGGTGCACACAACCCCCCTGCCTCTAATAAATAAATCTAACCTACTACTGAACTGAAAGTAGCTTACACGCAAATGTGCTGAGTGGCCCATCTAGTTATTCTAGTATCGGTACTCTAAAACGACGAGATGTAAAAAAGTCGTCCGAGCGTGTCTGAGGCGTGCCAGAGTCGCTGTACGTAAAATCACTGAGTTTGCGTCTAAAGCGCATCTTCATCACTTTATGAATTCGAACTCCATGTAGTCTACTTGAGTTAGCAGAAAGTTTAAGCGCTGACACAACGATTGTTGGGTGACTTAACGCTTTGATTCATCCCCAGATAGTCACCAAATGAGGTGTTTGCAATGACTCATTTAGCGATTGTCGTACCAACTTGTTTGCCTTACCTGAGCTTGACATTGACGCCAAAATAGCTCTCGTATGGTTTCTCAACGCTGACAAATTCGAACTCCAGACAGCAGCTCTGAGTTAGAATGCCCGGCCTAGCCAGCTCCCTAGCCATAGACAGAAACTCGTGCTGGCTGCTACGATCGGAAAATTGCTCTGCGCGTTGTGTGAAACAGATTATATTACTATTAGTAAGACTAAATGCGAGTTGAAATTTTAAAAACTTACAAGAAACAATCGGATGAATTAAGAAAATTTCGACCCAAATTTCAATAAGTTTAATGCGTTTGGTAAAATTATCCTAGTGGTCTAGTGCGGCGCTCTGGTGTACCAGCGGCCCAAGCTCGATTCAGATTAACGCCATTGAGGGGCCGAGGGCCAACCCCCAAGGCACAATGAAGTGTACATCCGGTAACATGCCTAACGATAAATAAAGTCACGGCAGCTGTGCACTCCTGTGTGTGTGTGTGCCTGTGCTTATGACTGCATGTGTGCCTGCTCAGGGGAGTCGGCGGAATGGGCAGCGATATGCCTCACGCTGGTTGTGTGACAATGTCGCTTAAAGTGCGCCAGGGTGCACACAACCCCCTGCCTCTAATAAGAGAAATAAAGAGATAAGATGAGAGGGGAGAGGAAAGAAGAGAGTTGAAGAGACATAGACCGTGAGCAGGCTGGATAGAGAGGCTGCAAATGAGAGTATATATACTACATAAACAATAAATAACAACATTCTCACCAATAAGTCCAAGCAGTTCAACCCTAATTCCATAGTGCTCCATCTTGCTCTGCTTCAATCGAATGTTAACCTTGCCGCTGACTGCTTCGCCATCAAAGTACACTGGGCAGGCCTCTTTTTTGCCACTATCCAGCAGAACGTCACCTTTTTGCCGGTCATCAGAGCCATCCAGATGGATTTCCAGGTCGGCACTCGGGCCGAAGAGAAAGTTCTGTTTATTGTTTTTCATATATTAACAATGGATATGCGGCCAAGTGTTTAGCTAGCAGGTCAAATGATTACCACATTGGTTACTGTTCTGTTCTTCCTACTGAAATATATGAGCTCATACATAAAAATGATCAATTTTCTAATATATTTGCACATAGCTAGATTGAATAGGCTAAGTCAAGAATTGTAAATGCATGACTATGCAAAGTATATTATCAAATGGGTTAAAGTCAAACAATTAGTTTGTATTAATTTCATGTCTTGGTGTCTACAGTATTTTATTCAAGTATATCACACAGGTTATTTTGTTGAATCTTATCTAGATCTTAACTTTTGAAAAGAAAAAAGAAAATTTTTGTTAGACTATATCACTTTTTTCATATGGCATATAAGAGTGGAGATAAGACAATACCAATGCATCTTTACTATATCATTAAAATACATTAATGTTTGACATCAGGCCAAAAAATTTGTCATGCCAGTTTCACACTATAAATTCAAATTTAGGGTGCCAAATAAAATTTTGAGGTGCCAGGGTAACCATTTGGCACAAAAAACCTAGTTTAGCAGATTCTTTATGTTGTGCTGTGCACAGCCATTGTATACCACAAAATTATTTATATATAATTATATATAATATAAAGTATAAGAGTAACTAAAAATATAAATCATGCCATTTCTATAACTTTTTAAACAAAAATATGTATGTTTGTTTTAGTTCACTTAGCCTGACTTAGGTCTATCCTATAGGCCAGGTGTGGATCCAGAAAATTTTGAATGGGGGCTGTGAATGAATGCCCTTTCTCCTCTTTTCCCTGGATTGAATTTAGCAATAGTTAGACAGTTTCTTGCTACTTGGACATGCTACCAGAAGTATTGTTGAAGTATATTCCTCATAGTAAGAAAATGATATTTTGCAATTGTAAAAAGTGCACATTTAATTATTTTTCAACTTATCTGTATGTCTATCTATCTATTATTGATTTTTTCAAGAAATGTCGAGCTAATTTTTTCAAATTACCTTTAAAAAATTTCTAATTTGTGGAGAGGATGCATAACTTTTTTTATAAAAAATTCAAATATGAAGTTGTTCAAACATTTAAAAAAAAGATTTTTTATTGCTTTTAATAGATGCTCTGTTTCTAAATTTAATAATGTTTAGTTCAACCATTTCGGCCTCTCTTTGGCCAATGGACAGTGTAGGATATATATTCAAAACAAAGCTAAAGGAGTTTTATGACCTTTCATGCAGTGGGCTTGCAATTTGTGGGGTTGGTTGAATTTCATAAGCTCAGACAGTGCCATAAGCTCACTCAGACCAGAAGTTAGTTATAGTTTAGTCCAATCACTCAGTCTAGATTGACCAGTAGATTAATACATGCGCTAATAGAAGATATATATATGCTACTAGAAGTACAACATCTATAAAAATACAAGTATTATAGGAACTATTAGTACAACTTTGGAGACTTAATGGAGATTTTAATAGAGAGAAGTTTAGCCATGTGACAACTTAGTGGCAGTTTATAAGATTATATTAGAGACAGAAATAACCCTTACATCTCTTTCAATGTTTGAATTTTTTATTTGAATGCCTACCATTGGGGGCTTAGTGTCATAATATGAGCTATATTTACTATTTAGCAACATTGAAAAGTCATAGTTGCTATCACAGAAGATTATATCTATAGCTGCCCTTTTTGAAGATGCAGGTAAAGTCTATCTATCTTTGCAAGTGATACAACTTGCTATATTGTGGCAAGCTTGAGTTGAGAAATAAAGTGGGGCCGAGTGGATACAGTGTACAATATAAGGCCATAGTTTGGATCATATATTAGTGTATACCTGGTTAAATGCTAGAAAAATGATGAGATCTTGTTTATATGCAATGCCAGGTTTATGCACCAATACAAAAAATGTGTCATTTGACACAATGTATCTGCTGTATCATGTATGCTAGGATATACCCTGATGTATGCAAAAAATGGTAAGACCCTTATTATACACTGGGAAATCCTAGCATACATATTGCTTTCCAAACTATAGGTGAGGGTTTTGTTGGATGAATTAAAGCTACCTAATCAGTTTTTTATATCGTTTTTAGAATAGTCTAAGAGAAATTGCTTACTAGAATATAGAGTGATTACTTTTCAATGTTGCTAAGTAGAGGTTGGATGGGATCCCAATCCTGATCCCGAAATCTCAGGATCCAGAGGAAAATTGGATTCCCGTGGGACTAGAATCCTGACCCTAAAAAACACGAGAAATGGGAATAGGTCTTTTTTTTAAATTTATAGAATTAGTGATTACTTGAATGTATTTTGTTTTACCTTGTACTCATTACATTATTAATTTGTTGGTTACAAAACTTTGCATCAATTTTGTTGTATTCTACTTTATGATGTTGACATTTTAGCTCAATTTTGTTTAACTTTATATAGACCTATAAGCTACAATACACTAAAAGACCTGATCCCGATTCCCGAATCCTGATCCCGAGAAAAAAATTATACCCGATCCCGATCCCACCCGAAGATTTCAATCCTGTCTGACCTCTATTGCTAAGTATATACAAGCATACACATGTGCGACTTTGGGAATCACCTGGCCGTTTCTATTGGCAATGGCAACACATACATGTAGGTCACTATTGGCTAAGAGCAGTCATGTGACTACTATTCCGTCCAATAGCAACTTACTTGTATATTTTGCCAATAGAAATGGCCAAGTGAATCTCAAGGTTGTGCCCAAGCATGTATAAGCAATACAAATTTTCATGCTTTCAATGTTTGATTTTTGAATTTTAATGCCCCTATGAGGACTCTTTGAGGCCATAATAAGCTAGTTATAACTAAACTAAACTTGTATTGTTAAATGTTTCATATTATAATAAATATGCTTTCATGTTCATTTAAGTTGAAAAAATAATGAAACAAGCTGCTTTATAATTGCCAAATATTTTCCCTAATTCTAAGAAATTCCTAGTCTCTTAGAACAAATTTAGTAATAGTTAAGGCAGTTGTTATTTGTCCAGTGACCGGACGAATAGTGATGTGATTATTTGTCCAGTTACTTGATAATGGCCATGCTTTCCTATTTATCTGGTTAATACTAGACAAATAGGCTTTTTATTATTTGTCCGGTTAAATTGATAATGCTAAAATATCTATCTCTACCTATAAAAATCAAAACTCTGTGTGTGTGTGTGTGTGTGGACAATTTTGATCGCTATGGACTCCCAAACCGCTCAACCAAATTACACCAAACTTTACACCCACCCTAAACTTACTACGGAGAATGTCTTAGGCTACCTTTTAATTTCCTAAATTTGAGTCTTCCTACCTAAAAGTGCAAAAAACTGCTCAAAATGCGCAATTTTTTCACTAAATCCTCCATAGCGCCGCTCCACTTCTACCGATTCTCTTCAAATTTGACACAGATAATCTTAAACTATTTTGGCACAATCATGTAAAATTTCGAGTCTGAAAGTTAATCCTGAACGGCGCTGTGCACTTTTAAAGTTTGGCTGTTTTTTTCAGCGAGGCAGCCACCCCAACCTCCGCCCGCCTGCCTCTCTTTCCCGATCTGGGCAAAGGGTGTGAGTAGGTTTTAAAATGCCTAACTTTCGGCTGCCATAGTTTTGCTCCACGTGAAGCGATTGACTTCAAATTTGACACAATTCTTTATTGACTCATTCTCTGCCTACATGTAAAGTCTCAACTCTGTATCTCAATCAGGACAGAAACTGTAAGCATGTGAATTTTGTCTGCTTTTTCTGTTGTTTGTGCCTCTCACTCGCTCATTCCCCCAGCCCAGACGAAGGGTCAGGCGATAGGACTGAATGTACATAGCAAATGTACAGTGTTTTGGAATAACTTTATTTATAGCCTTCTCTGCACCCCGAGAGTGGAGAGGCTACGTTTAGCCATGACGGTTTAGTGAGAAATTCTAACCACTGCCCTCCCCTCTGTATTGGCAAACTCTGCAGCAGTTTAACAGTGGATGGCAATTGGCAATTGGCTAATCGAAGGAATCCAGCATGGTTTGTAAAAGCGAAAGATTTATGAAAAGGCGATGCGATGCAATGAAATACAACCCTACTAAATTAGGCACACCATTGAAATTTTAAGTTTCTCTTAAAAGTACTTTGAAATTTAAATGGCCTAAGAAATGCATATTTCATTGGTTGTTAGACTGATGCAGACTGCAGTGGAGCTGAAAATACACAAATTCCTTTCAGGGCTGCAAATTGGCAAGAAAGATGACGTGATCAAAGCATGAGAATAACGATGAGAGTAGTACGTCCCACAAACTGGCTTTCGAAGCAGGGATCGGCAGACTTTTACTTCAAAAGCCAGATAAAGAATCCAGCTTATGTGCGGGCCAGATGAGAGTGGAAAGGAAGGAATAGACTATTAGAAGAGAGGAGAGGCGAGACGGGGATAAGAGAAAACATGGAAGATAAGAGGAGAGACAAGTGGTGAGGAGAGAGCAGAGAAGAAGGGAGGAAGAAGCGAGAGGAGGGGAGAAAGGAGGGAGAGGAAAGAGTAAAGGTGAGAAGAGGGGAGAGATGAGACAGAGGATCGATGAGAGGAGAGTAGAGAAGAGTGAGAAGAGAGTAGAGATGAGAGAGCAGAAAGAAGATGACAGAGGGTCAAGAGGAGAGGAGAGAGTAGAAAGGATAGAGAAGAGAGGAGATAAGAGGGGAGAGAGGAGAGAGAGGAGAAGAGAGAAAACGAAAAAGTAGAGAGGAGAGAGGAGAGGAGAGAGAAAAGAAAAGGGAAGAGATGAGATAAGAGATATGAAAGAGAAGAGAGATGAGGGAAGATACGAAAGAAGATAGGAGAGAGGAGAGGAGAGAGGAGAGACAAAGGTAGAGAAGTGAGTGAGGAGAGAGGAGAGGAAAGAGGAGAATGGAGAGGGTAGAGAGTAGAGAGAGGAGGAGAGATAAGAGAGAAAAACAGAGAAGAGAGAGAGAGAGAGAGAGAGAGAGAGAGAGAGAGAGAGAGAGAGAGAGAAGGAGAGATAAGAGAGAGAGACAGAGAAGAGAGAGAGAGAGAGAGAGAGAGATAGAGAGAGAGAGAAGGGGGAGCAGAGAGAAATGAGAAGAGATAAGAGAGAAAAGATAAAAGAAGAGAAAGGAAAGATGAGAGAGCAAAGACGAGAGAGAGAAAAGAGGTGAGGGAAGAGACGAGAGAAGAGGGGAGAGATGAGAGATTAGAGGAGAGAGTTAAGAGAAGAGAGAAAAGAATAGAAAGGAGAAGGAAGATCAGAGAGAAGAGGGGGTGAGAGGAGAGAGGAGAGGGGAGAGAGGAGAGAGGAGAGAGAAAACGAAAAAGTAGAGAGGAGAGAGGAGAGGAGAGAGAAAAGAAGAGACAAGAGATGAGATAAGAGAGATGAAAGAGAAGAGAGATGAGGGAAGATACGAGAGAAGAGGGGAGAGAGGAGAGAGGAGAGACGAGGGACGAGAGAGATGAGAGGAAACAAAGAGACGATAGAAATTTTAAAGGATCCAAGGGACGTAGGGAGAGTCAGGGAGAGACCAGAGTTTAGCAATATATGTTTTAGAGTCAGACAGACATTGCCTGACATTCTGCGCAGTACCCCAGCCAACAATGTCTCAAACCCTAATTTTACACGAATGTGCTCCATTTTATGTCTACCTCTATCCTACGAACTATTAACAAGTTTTTGTTTGTGTATGGCCTTAGATTTCAGAATACATGCAAAAATAGTTCCGGGGATTGGAATTCCCCGGGTTCAAAATCCGCGGGTTTCAACAGCTTGTTTTATAGAAACTACAAGGGTGAATATTCCTAGACTTCAAAGACTTCTTACTTGTATCTTGATTATTATGTTGTTATACTAGTGTATGTCTTATATGCCAAATTATGCCGAATTGAATACACTGCTTTCTTATGTACGTACACTAGTATACAACAAAAAAATAATCATGAAAAGGTCTTAAAAATCTAGAATATTCATCACGAAACAAATAGCAATTTAAAAAATTAGCAATTTAACCGGACAAATAATAAAAAGGCTATTTGTCCTGTCACCAGTCAAATAACAACTGCCAATAGTTAAAGCATACAAACAAACCTTAGAGATTTAGTATATTTGGATTATTCCCCCTAGTAGAACTTTTAGCTATCTTGCAGGATTATTCATTAAATTAACAAATTGACATGAAACTTTCCAAAAATGAATATTTTCATTATGCCAACATTTTAGAAGTGTTTAGAAGTGTCCATATTTGTTAGTTCAAGGACTAGGCAAACCTCTTGAGGTGGCACCATGCTTGGACGCAACCTAGGGATTTACCTAGGTTGAGAGTACTGAGAGTTAAGAGGGTTAAGAGTTGAGATAACTGGCTAAGAGTAGTCATGAGACTACTATTCTGTCCAATAGCAACTTATGTGTGTGTTGCCAATAGAAACAGCCATGTCATTAAATTTCAATAAAATCGAAAATCAAATTTCGAAATCGAAATCGAAATTTGCTACTTTCCAAAATCGAAATTGAAATCGAAATTTTCCTAAATCGAAATTCAGAAAAACAAAGTTTAGTACAACCAACACTCACTTTTTGACTTTCGATTTACTGCTCATGCAAAACAAAATACATGTATGTTTAGCAGAAGTTAGTTTATTTTTAGCCACTAAATAAGTAGAATTCCTCATTGCCACTTTTAAATGCAAAAAAATTTTTCTACGCGAAAACTACATATACTTAGTTAGTTGTACATGTATAAAATTTACAGTTAAAATGTACATGTATGCATGTACATATATACACTGTAATATGCAAAAAATATGCAATATATCAGCAGACGCTTTTGCAGCCTAAAGTGCAACAAAATTTATGAAAATTTATTTCCACAAACTACATATGTCCTACATGCATGGAACAGTTTTAACAAATTCAAATAGTTTTATATGTAAAAATCGTAATAATATCACCGATAAAAGACAGTAAAGAGTTCTAAAAAACGAAAATCAGGCAAAAATTTTGACTTCCAATTTTTTTCCGAAATCAAAATTCACTCTAAAAAAATCTGAATTTTGGAAAATCGAAATCGAAATCGAAATTTTGGAACATCTCTATTAGACGTACCTTTTGGCGTGACGCCATGGTGTAAATCATAAAAACTGTAAAACTCATAAGAAAAATAAAAATTTAAAATTCCACGCAAACTATTCGTGTAAGTTTCTAAAAAAACTTAAACAAAAAATATGATGTTAACTAGTGCGTTGTATTTGGTGAGTGAAGCGGGTAAAGTAGAGGTGTTTATAATGTAGGCAAAAATGTATAACACGCAAAAAAGGTCATTTATTGTCGTAAAGCCTAGAAAACCTGGCATAAGTTCCTAGGACCTTGGTGTACATTTCAGTATGAAGTGGTGTAGATTTTTTAGGGGGGACTTTTTATTCTGGCATATACCATGACATGATCCTAACTATGGCACCAGGGGCATGTGCCCCCCAGAAAATAAGTCCACATGGTAATTTTTAGTGCTTTTTCTGATTTTAGGTCTTATTTAGCAGCTTATAAAAGTACTTATGCCCCACTTGCCCTGTGCCCTCCTTAAATATTAGGCTCCACCACCCCCATAGTCAGGATGATATACATTATGCCAGAAATTTCCGGCGTACAATTGAAAATTTTACTTTTTTGGCATACAATTAGCATAAAAAATGAGGCAAAATATATTTGGCGTACCTTTTGGTGTGACGCCGTGGTGTAAATTTATAAATTATAAATTCTAAATAAATTATAAATTCATGATTTATAAAAATTTTAAATTCCACGCAAACTAATTGTGTAATTTTCTTAAAAAACTTAAACAAAAAATATGACGTTAACTAGAGCCTTGTATTTGGTGAGTGAAGCGGGTAAAGTAGAGGTGTTTATAAAGTAGGCAAAAATGTATAACACACAAAAAAGGTCATTTATTGTTGCAAAGCCTAGAAAACCTGGCATAAGTTCCTAGGACCTTGGCGTACATTTCAGTATGAAGTGGCATAGATTTTTTAGGGGGGATTTTTATTCCGGCGTATACCATGACATGATCCTGACTATGGCGCCACCCCTGCTTAAAACCTCCCACAAATGGAATTTTAATGCCAAAACACTTCTAATATGTTGGCATAATGAAAGTAATCATTTTTGGTAAGTTTCATGTCAATAGCTAAAAAATATGCAGACAGTGAATTTAATGAATGATTTTGATGGATAGGCCTCTAGCCAAACTTTCAACTATAATGATTTGTTATAGCATTTAAGTAATTCAGATAATAATAGGGCCTAACCCCTACAGCTACAACAATATATACATAACATTATGTACTTTACTACTAGCCTCCATAGTAGCTAGCCTGCCTCTAGCCAGCTGGTTTAGGCCTAACACATGTCTTGGCCTAGCCCAGCCCTAGCCATGGCTGTGCCTAATCCATGCCCCATGGCAATGAATAATTAAAACATTAGGCCTATTTTATGAACAATAAAAGGCCACATTACCAAAAGTTTACTTACCATCATTTTGCCTCGTGGTATTACTGGTTGTATGAACTTGGAATGTAATTGATTGAAGCTTATTTAAAAACAGGAACTTATGAAAGTATTAGGGCCTAGGCCTACTGTTTTATAGTTAAAGATAGGCCCAAGTCAAGAGTTAGATTAAAATCAGTCGAACGAATTAGTCATTAGATGCCAGTTGGCCAGGGCAGTTAGATTTAAGCGCCTTGATTAACAGTAATATGGTAGCGTAAGGTAGAAAGCAGGTGTGACTTGATTAATTAATGATTGAAACATGCATGAAATAGTACTATTGTTTTAATATATTCACCAAAAGTTCCGTAGAAACATCCTATAAAAGTAAAACACAGGTTAGTGATTTTTTTCTAAAATAAACATATCGTTTGCTTACGAGCTTTAAAATCATTGGAAAGCTTAATTTCTAAAAAGTAAATGAAGTAAATAGTTTCTATTAGTTTTAATCGATAATAAAATTTTCCACGAAAATTATCACAATATTTTTATTGAATTAGATGCTCTCCGACATTTCCAGATTACGTACGTTTTTCAGATTTGTCAGCAGTATAGTTTTTGTGTTAGTTACTACATAATTCATTTTTGATTTGAATGAGGATAAACTTTCTGCTTTAACTGCAATTTGTATGACAATGTCTGAATACAAAATTGTAGTTGTTGGTGGTAAGTTATATCAATTCCTTGTTAGACTTTTACTGCTTTTTAGCTTTGCATCGACAGTAATGTTCTTTTTATAAATGAATGAACTTTATTTTTTATGTGAAATTAGATTCGATTTTACCTAAGGCAGTAAGCATAAAAGCAGACAGGAAATTTTCATGTTTTTATGAACTAGACCATGCTTTTTTGTTTGTTGCATAATATTCTAATGGGTTGACACTGACTGTAATAAAGAAGTAATAACAATCAAATCTTAATTCTAAAGCTTTTTAAATGACATAAGGGAACATATTTTTTAATTTTTTTATTATGTTCAATAATTAGAATTAGAACTAAAATAGAATTATTAATTTGATTTATTAATAAATATTTATTTTCAATAATATTAAATAATTAAAATAAAAAATTATGTGACTTTATAATAGAAAATATATTTTAGTTAAAATACTATTGCAATTATATCATATGCATTTAGGTAGGATGAAAGCATTTTAACTTATTTTCTTAGTATCTTGTGTTAGACTTATTATGTTTGAATATAGCTAATTTGCTTGTATAGATATATTTTCCTAATCATGATACTTTGTATTAGAAAATATTTAATTAAATTTTATACCTAGGCCTAAAAACATTCATTTAAAATTTTAAAATATTTAAATTTAAACTTTGTATGACTGATTACTTACTAAACTATTTTTAGAAGAATAAATTTTGTTAAAGTTATAACTTTATGTCAAATAAGTTTTAATTTTAACTTTCCTTTTTTGATTTCATGAGCAAAATTGAATTTTTAATCCATAGTTTATTTATGTTCATTCACTTAGTGCTATTATTCCCTAATTTGAATTTAAAAAACAGCTGGTGGCGTTGGCAAGAGTGCTCTTACAATACAGCTAATCCAGAACCACTTTGTGGAGGAATATGATCCAACCATTGAGGACTCCTATCGCAAGCAGGTTGTGATTGATGGCGAGACCTGCCTATTGGATATATTGGACACTGCAGGTCAGGAGGAGTACAGGTAAGCAAAGTGCACGGTACTTTCACATTTTCAAATAAAAAAATGGAATTATAGCTTATTGGCTAAGAAGTTAATAATATATTGATAGTAAAAAAATGAACTTTGACATCTGAAGAAATGGCACTTTGATTCCCTAGCATAGGGGAGCACAAAAGTACCCTGAGCATAGAAGAGCGCAAAAGTACCCTGAGCATAGGGGAATGCAGCAAAAGTCCCCTGAGTATAAGAGAAGGAGACAAAAGACCCCAGAGAATAGGGAAGGGCAAAAGTCCCCTAAGCATAGGTGAGGGCAAAAGTCCCCTAAGCATAGGTGAGGGCAAAAGTCCCCTAAGCATAGGTGAGGGCAAAAGTCCCCTAAGCATAGGTGAGGGCAAAAGTCCCCTAAGCATAGGTGAGGGCAAAAGTCCCCTAAGCATAGGTGAGGGCAAAAGTCCCCTAAGCATAGGTGAGGGCAAAAGTCCCCTAAGCATAGGTGAGGGCAAAAGTCCCCTAAGCATAGGTGAGGGCAAAAGTCCCCTAAGCATAGGTGAGGGCAAAAGTCCCCTAAGCATA
This sequence comes from Macrostomum lignano, assembly GCA_002269645.1. NCBI lineage: Eukaryota > Metazoa > Platyhelminthes > Macrostomidae > Macrostomum > Macrostomum lignano. The sequence goes on along the minus strand of NIVC01000532.1, from coordinate 529,772 downwards.
GGTGAGGGCAAAAGTCCCCTAAGCATAGGTGAGGGCAAAAGTCCCCTAAGCATAGGTGAGGGCAAAAGTCCCCTAAGCATAGGTGAGGGCAAAAGTCCCCTAAGCATAGGTGAGGGCAAAAGTCCCCTAAGCATAGGTGAGGGCAAAAGTCCCCTAAGCATAGGTGAGGGCAAAAGTCCCCTAAGCATAGGTGAGGGCAAAAGTCCCCTAAGCATAGGTGAGGGCAAAAGTCCCCTAAGCATAGGTGAGGGCAAAAGTCCCCTAAGCATAGGTGAGGGCAAAAGTCCCCTAAGCATAGGTGAGGGCAAAAGTCCCCTGAGCATAGGTGGAGGGGTCAAATGGGGGTCACATCAAATTGTTCTACAAAGTGGTCTCACAAGCTACTTACTATCTGTAAGCTGTCAATGTTAAGTAAGCGTCTGTACTCAATAGTAATCAATCAGCGAGATGACTTTCGTGCATGCATTTTTTCCCATCAGATTTTCGATCATTTGTAATAATTTTTATCCTTAATTAGACTTATGCACTATAGAGACAGACTGACTGAGACTAATCAATTTTAGATTTACGGCCTTGTAAATGTATTACAAAATGTACTACAAATACTGACAGGCTGAGCCAATTTTCTCTGACTGCTTGGATTAGTCAGTCTCCTTAACCTGTTCTTCTAGAATTTAGCAGGCTTAGGGTGAGTCTATTAACGAAAGCCAATGACGCATGTGCTCCGAAAGGGACTTTTGTGACGCTTGTGTTTGCACCTGTCGATAAAAATGACTAAAATGATAAATAGGAGAAAAAATGATTTTGCGCAGGTGAACGCAACTCATGGCTTTTGTTGTTTGAAAATTGTTAGGAGTATAAGGGTAGATGCATAGGAGAGATGCAGAGTGTCGGAAGAGATGCAGTGTCAGGAGAGATGCAGTGTCGGGAGAGATGCAGGGAGTGTCGGGAGAGATGCAGTGTCGGGAGAGATGCAGGGAGTGTCAGGAGAGATGCAGTGTCGGGAGAGATGCAGAGTGTCGGAAGAGATTCAGAGTGTCGGGAGAGATGCAGGGAGTGTCGGGAGAGATGCAGTGTTGGGAGAGATGCAGGGAGTGTCAGGAGAGATGCAGTGTCGGGAGAGATGCAGAGTGTCGGAAGAGATTCAGAGTGTCGGAAGAGATGCAGTGTCGGAAGAGATTCAGAGTGTCGGAAGAGATGCAGTCTCGGGAGAGATGCAGTGTCGGGAGAGATGCAGAGTGTCGGAAGAGATGCAGTGTCGGGAGAGATGCAGTGTCGGAAGAGATGCAGAGTGTCGGAAGAGATTCAGAGTGTCGGAAGAGATGCAGGGAGTGTGGGCAGAGATGCAGGGAGTGTCGGGAGATGCAGGGAGTGTCGGGAGAGATACAGTGAGTGTCGGGAGAGATACAGTGAGTGTCGGGAGAGATACAGTGAGTGTCGGGAGAGATGCAGGGAGTGTCGGGAGAGATACAGTGAGTGTCGGGAGAGATGCAGGGAGTGTCGGGAGAGATGCAGTGAGTGTCGGGAGAGATGCAGGGAGTGTCGGGAGAGATGCAGGGAGTGTCGGGAGAGATGCAGTGAGTGTCGGGAGAGATGCAGGGAGTTTCGGGAGAGATGCAGGGAGTGTCGGGAGAGATGCAGGGAGTGTCGGGAGATGCAGGTCATGTTGCAGGAAGCTTGTATAGCTATTTTTATATCTTAGGTTGCTCACTTGCTTTTGCCTCAGCCATCCACTTTAAGGCTTGGCCCTCTGTGTGAGGAGGAATATGCAAATGGGAATTCGTTGGCTCCCGCAGGCCAGCGCTAATTGCTTTTTTGCCTCGTTTTTTCATATGCTATTTCTGGCCGTTTAGAGTCCCTACTCCTTAGCATCCTCCATTATGTCGGTTTTCAGCTTGTCTAGAATTTTCCCAAGGGAGAGCAATTTGTAATTTAGTTAGCCGGACACTAGCCCAGCTCTTATGTTCGGTCATTGCTACATTTTTTTTCAAACCACCTGGTCCCCGGTCCTGCCGGCTGCCCGGACATAGTCCTTCCATGCTAGCTGGCTGCCTAGTCCTCCCTGCGATGGACTATTGATTGAGTCTTCTGGCCTCCCCAAATGCTCAGGGGTCTTTTGCCCCCCGCCTATGCTCAGGGGTCTTTTGCCCCCGCCTATGCTCAGGGGTCTTTTGCCCCCCCCCCTATGCTCAGGGGTCTTTTGCCCCCCCCCCTATGCTCAGGGGTCTTTTGCCCTCCGCCTATGCTCAGGGGTCTTTTGCCCCCCCCCTATGCTCAGGGGTCTTTTGCCCTCCGCCTATGCTCAGTGCTCAGGATTTGAATCGTCTCCATTTCCTGAAATGTTTTATCATTCATTTTCTAGCAGAATTAAACCGGATTGACTGACTTCCAGTTAATCCGGTTTCAGCTACAATATACTATAGAAGCCTAAACGCACACTGCCATGGAAATACTATACTACGTGCTCATGGGGTTGCTGCTGTTTGCTTCTGTCGTTTTTTTGTCAGTTTTAGACTGCCACTTCTAGGAATACCTGGGAGGAAGGGGGAGAGAGGGAGAAGGGACTGCATGGTGACAACAAATCCTTGGCCCTAGACCCTGGATTAGCATTTATCTGCAGTATATACCTTACTGCATGTGTTTTGTACTTTTTTCTACAGTATTGGATTGCATTATTGCTATTTGCGAAGTCTTTCTCTCCCTTTCTGCTATTAGTCCTGTTACTCTGCTCCAGTGTCTCGGTGAATTAATTGATAGAATCAATTTATGGCTCTTAGCTCTTACATTTTTCTTGTATCCCGGACATCATTCTGGATGCGGAATGTACTTTAGTAGCTATATTATCTCTTTTATCTATTGTTTCACTTTGAAAGTTCCCGGCTGTCGCGAGGGTGTTAATTAAGACAGTAGTACTACAGGTAGTTATATAAGCGTACCTATTGTACTGTTGTCTTTTTGCAACAAAAAAGCTATTATATCGTAAGCTATTAGCTTCGTTGCTTTTAGAAGTAAAAATTATAACAGAGGGAAAAATTTGCATAAAAATTGACGCGCAGAGGGCTGTTTAGGACGGAAAAATTGGCCCATAGTCGCCATTGCATTTGCTATGGAATTCTCTGCTTTTCTTCCCTTGGAACTCTTGGGGCTGTTCTTTCCTGGGAACTCTTGGCTGTTCTTCCCTTGGAACTCTTGGCTGTTCTTCCCTGGGAACTCTTGGCTGTTTTTCCCTTGGAACTTTTGGCTGTTCTTCCCTGGGAACTCTTGGCTGTTCTTCCCTGGGAACTCTTGGCTGTTCTTCCCTTGGAACTCTTGGCTGTTCTTCCTTTGGAACGCCTGGCTGTTCTTCCTTTGGAACGCCTGGCTGTTCTTCCTTTGGAACTATTGGCTGTTCTATCTTCCCTGGGAACTCTCGGCTGTTCTTCCCTGGGAACTCTTGGCTGTTCTTCCCTTGGAACTCTTGGCTGTCTTGGAACTCCACTCTGTCCCCTCTCGAAACTTCACTCTGTCCGCTCTCGGAACTCCACTTTGTCCCCCCGCCCCCCCCGCAGCGCCATGCGAGACCAGTACATGCGCACTGGCGAAGGCTTTCTATGCGTGTTCGCCGTTAATAATCCAAAATCATTCGACGACATCGAGCAATACCGCGAACAGATCAAACGCGTGAAAGACGCCGAAGAAGTGCCCCTAGTGCTGGTTGGCAACAAGACGGATTTACACGGTCGCACGGTGGACGTTCGCACAGCCAAGCACCTGGCTGACGAGTTCGGCATTCCCTACGTTGAGACCAGCGCTAAGACGCGCCAAGGAGTCGACGACGCCTTCTATACTCTGGTGCGCGAGATTCGCAAATTCAAAGAGCGCGGCGGCGATAAACGGCGCCGCGGCGGCAAAAGCAAAAGATCAAAGGCCCGGCTGAGGTGCAGTCTGATGTAAATTGTTTTTTATCGGACCTTCGTTGGGGGTGCTTTCACAAGGTCGAAATTTCACAACGTCGAAAAGTAAATTATTTCACAAGGTCGAAACTTCACAAGGTCGAAATTTCACAACATCGAAAACTTTAGCAAGAGACTTCATAAGGTCGAAATTTCATAAGGTCGAAATTTCACAACATCGAAAACTCAAATAGCAGCCACTTTCACAAGGTCGAAACTTCACAAGGTCGAAATTTCACAACATCGAAAAATCTAGCAAGAGATTTCATAAGGTTGAAGTTTCACGGGGTCGAGGTTTCATAACATCGAAAACTCAAGTGCAGCCACTTTCACAAGGTCGAAACTTCATAAGCTCGAAATTTCACAAAGTCGAAAATTTTATCTATCAAGAACCATACAGTAGTTTTCTACGTTGTGAAATTTCGACCTTGTGAAATTTCGACCTTATGAAGTCTCTTGCTAAAGTTTTCGATGTTGTGAAATTTCGACCTTGTGAAATTTCTACCTTATGAAAGTGGCTGCTTTTCGAGTTTTCGATGTTGTGAAATTTCGACCTTGTGAATTTTCGACCTTATGAAGTCCTTTGCTAAAGTTTTTCGATGTTGTGAAATTTCGACCTTGTGAAGTTTCGACCTTGTGAAAGTGGCTGCTATTTGAGTTTTCGATGTTATGAAATTTCGACCTTGTGAAATTTCGACCTTGTGAAAGAAGGTGCTTTCGACGTTGTGAAATTTCGAGTTTGTGAAACCCCCCCCTTCGTTGAACCCACACTAGAATAACTTGATGGGCCAGTCAGCACATTTGCGTGTAAGCTACTTTCAGTTCAGTAGTAGGTTAGATAGGAGCATTTTAATGTATTTTTAAAGCCAAGGCTTCAAGCTTTAATTTATTGGCTCTTAACCCCCCCCCCCCAGCTTATACCCTCCAACCGCGCCTTTCCAAACTACTCCCCGCCCGGCCCCAATTTTTATTGGCTTTCTCGGAATTCCAGCCTAAAGCTGCCATGTACATTTCAGTGAACTGGCTAATGTACATTATTGCTGAACCAATTAGCAAGTTGTTTACGCCTGCAAGCTTGGGCATCTAAACTTATCAAAGCCATTTCAGCTGCCTTTATTTTTATAAAATAGCTTGCATATTCTTCTTTGCTACTGAAAGTAGAAAGCTGTTTTACTAAGTATACATGCCTGAGTGGCCCATCTAGTTATTTTAGTATCTGTGGTTGAACCTGAAGCTATTATGTCTATTAATTTAGCACCTGTACTTTCTAGTCCAGAATTAGTGATCTGGTTGGCCTTGACTTGACTTGAGATATTCAAGTTGGTTTTTTATCTATTATCGTTTTAATAAACGATATTTTGAGCATCAACTATTGCAGTTTCAAATTTGAGCAGTGCTTAAGTCTGCTTAGAGCATAGTTTTTCTACTTAAGTTCTCGTAAATAATTGCATATTTTAGGTTTCTAAAAATATGTTTTCTGTTTTCTCCTGGGTCCAATTAACGACCGTTGCATATGCAATTATTTTATCAATTTTTGTTATCTTGGTGCACAGTATTGCACACTAATTATGCGCAATCTTTTTTCTTTGGTAGGTTATATACATTATTTACTGCTTGTTGAATGTTGAGAATAATATAATATTTTTATTTCGCGCCCAAAAGTTTATCACTTTGGCTTACTAGTGCAGTTGCCTAAATCTCCCCACCCCATCCGCAAATGTCTCCATCCCGAATCTCCCCATCCCAAAATCTCCCCATCCCAAATCTCCCCATCGTAAATCTCTCCTCATCCACAAATCTCCCCACCCCAAAAATCCCTATCCCCAAATCTCCCCATCCCCAAATCTCCCCATCCCAAATCTCCCCTTCCATCCCCAAATCTCCCCATTCCCGAATCTCCCCATTCCCGAATCTCCCCATTCCCGAATCTCCCCATCTCAAATCTCCCCTGCCAAATCTCCCCATCCACAAATCTTCCCATCCCAAATATCCCTGCCAAATCTCCCCATCCACAAATCTTCTCATCCACAAATCTCCCCATCCCAAATCTCCCCATCCCAAATCTCCCCATCCCAAATCTCCCCATCCCAAATCTCCCCATTCCAAATCTCCCCATCCTAAATCTCTCCTCATCCACAAATCTCCTCATCCCCAAATCTCCCCATTCCCAAATCTCCCCTGCCAAATCTGAAGTTCTTTGCCATTTTGGCGCAGAAATTGAAAACGGTACTTCTCAATTCACGGTTTTGAAAGGCCTTCTATTGTATTAAGTGTCTAAAACCTAAAATAATCAATTAATTGTTTACTAATGTAAATCTATTGATATGCGCACAGCAACTACTGACAACTATTCCAGCAGTAGTATGATTAGGAATCGTTTGCGTGTCTTACAATGTATATTTGGAATTAATTTACTAGAATTAATGACATTTTCAACAACAGAAACTGCTGATTGCTGATTTCAAGCAGTCGCTGTAAAATTATTCTATATCTGCGTGGCTTCTGTTAGTCAATCAATCACTCAATCAATCAGTTCATTAAATTCTAGTCGGACAAATATCTCCACAGTTATCGTTTTTTTTAAACGATCGAACACTTTTTATTGTTTTTATGGTAATAAATCTGTCTGTTACCTGTGTTACGAGTATTTATTGCTGGTTACTCTAGACCCTGACCTCAGTGGCCCAATCAGCAAGTAACTATTGAGGTATATATTTATATATTATGTTTTTTCTAATTCAAATATTTTGCTTATTGTCTTGCTTGACAAGCACATGTACCAAAATATTATTGACAATGTCCTGTCTATGGTTTTTCTATAGTTTCTCTGATTAGGAATCTCAAACCTGTTTTTTATCATATTTTAAATGCTTTGTCTTCAACACAATATTTTGCTTTTGTTGTTGCAGACTGTTGCTTGACTAATCTGTTTCCTTCTTCTTTCTCTGTATGTTGTGCTTTGCTTTTTGGTGAGTTAGCGTCTGTCGGAACTGCAACGTGCGACTTTCGATGTGCTATTTGGTCTACGCCCTCTCTCGTCTCTCTTCTCCCGTCTCTCCTCTCTCTTCTCCTCTCTCTCCTCTCTCTCCTCTCCTCTCTCTCCTCTCTCTTCTCCCCTCTCCTCTCTCTTCTCCCCTCTCTCCTCTCTCTCCTCTTCTTGGCAGCCCCTCAAATGAAATGGCAGCCCCTCAAATGAAATGGCAGCCCCTCAAATGAAATGGCAGCCCCTCAAATGAAATGGCAGCCCCTCAAATGAAATGGCAGCCCCTCAAATGAAATGGCATCCCCTCAAATGAAATGGCATCCCCTCAAATGAAATGGCAGCCCCTCAAATGAAATGGCAGCCCCTCAAATGAAATGGCAGCCTCTCAAATGAAATGGCAGCCTCTCAAATGAAATGGCAGCCTCTCAAATGAAATGGCAGCCCCTCAAATGAAATGGCAGCCCCTCAAATGAAATGGCAGCCTCTCAAATGAAATGGCAGCCTCTCAAATGAAATGGCATCCCCTCAAATGAAATGGCAGCCTCTCAAATAAAATGGCAGCCTCTCAAATGAAATGGCAGCCTCTCAAATGAAATGGCAGCCCCTCAAATAAAATGGCAGCCTCTCAAATGAAATGGCATCCCCTCAAATGAAATGGCAGCCTCTCAAATGAAATGGCAGCCTCTCAAATGAAATGGCAGCCCCTCAAATGAAATGGCAGCCTCTCAAATAAAATGGCAGCCTCTCAAATGAAATGGCAGCCTCTCAAATGAAATGGCAGCCTCTCAAATGAAATGGCAGCCTCTCAAATGAAATGGCAGCCTCTCAAATGAAATGGCAGCCTCTCAAATGAAATGGCAGCCTCTCAAATGAAATGGCAGCCCCTCAAACCCCCTTCCCCAAATAAAAATACTGGCTGGGTCCCTTAATCCCCCAGTCTCTTGCCCTTTACACCAGCTTCTCATACGCGGCTAACCTTTGTTAAATGCCTATCTGCGTCATATTATATCGTATGTATGATATAATATTTTCTATTCGTTTCGCGCACTCTTTTTCTATTTTTCTAGTTGCTGCTGTTTCTACAAAATAAATGCATATATACATATATTTATAGATATATGAACCATGCCCTATCTCAGATTCGTGAGAGTCAGTCATATTTCTTAATTTTGAGCAATATGAGCAGTTGCTATTATGTAGTTAATACAGAATTATTTAATATATTTAATCATACGGTAACAATACAATGCAACACGCTGTCAAGTTAACATTGCCTGATTTGTACAAAGGCACTTTCTAACTCAGAAATTGCTACAGAAAAACAATTCGACTATTCTTTAGTCTTTGATCATTTTTGGGGGCTTTGCTTTTGTTGAACGACTTGAAACTCGTAGAAGCATGCTCTTGAATGCTACTGTGAGTAGGTAAGTTTAGCATATGCACTTTTTTAGTCTAATTTCTTCGTCTTTCTCCCCATGTTTCTTCCCTGCTTCTTACCCCCTCTCACCCGCTTCTCCCCACATCTCAACTGCTTCTCCCCACCTCTCACTCGCTTCTCCCCACCTCTCACCCGCTTCTCCCCACCTCTCACTCGCTTCTTCCCACCTCTCACCCGCTTCTCCCCGCCTCTCACCCGCTTCTCCCCACCTCTCACTCGCTTCTCCCCACCTCTCACCCGCTTCTCCCCGCCTCTCACCCGCTTCTCCCCGCCTCTCAACTGCTTCTCCCCACCTCTCACCCGCTTCTCCCCACCACTTCCCCCCTCTGACCCGTTTTTCCCTGGCTCTTACTTCCTTGTACCCGCCTCTTACCCGCTTCTGCCCGCCTCTTACCCGCTTCTGCCCGCCTCTTACCCGCCTCTTACCCGCTTCTCCCCCCTCCCATACGTATCTCCTAAATTGCTGCTTTCACCTGGTTGAAATTAAAAAAGTGTTTGGACACCGCATATCACTAGTAGCATTTTTCGTCTGCGTGCAAGCAGGAAAATTGTCCGAAATTCGAATGAAAAGTGCACGCGCGTACGCAAAGTCTATGCTGCTGTACTATATCGCTCCTCTATACGGCGAATAGGTTTGAAAGTTATAATATAATTGCCTGCTTCCTACTATTCATCTTGTGCTAGCTCAACTAAATGCATGCAATGACCTTCTATCTATGAGAATTAAGAAAAAAAGTACTGATCGACAGTGTGGGTTTTTAATGGTTTTTATAGTAGCAGGAGTAGCTTATATTACGGATACAACTGGGCATATGTATCATATAACCCTTTTCTCGCAATCGCTTTTTGTATAATCTCACTATAATTAATTATAATCAATGTGAAGCTAAATTTCCCTCTAGCAACCGTTGCTGGGTGGGGGGGGGGGTTGGTGCCTCCCACGCAGCCTTAAATTTCTCCATTCCAATGCAGGCGCTAAAAACTCCAATTTCCCCTAGAGAGTATCGTAACTCATGCGGAGCTCTATCTTTATTCTATCTTTATACCCCGCTGCGCGAGAACCCAGGGGTTAAGACCATAGACTATAGCTTTGCTGCTCTCAAGCAATAGCAGCATGCAGCAGCTGGTGTCTGTGGTGTTGATGGAGGCCCACAGAGGAGCCTGAGAAGTAGTAAAGAAATTGTCTTTGACATCAATTGTAATCGTGCAGCAGGTCCTGTGTTGGCTAAAATACCTTTAAAAAGTACAATATTGGAGGAGCTTATAGCTTTACTGCTTAGTAGGCCAACAAATAACTGTTTTATAGGTTTTTTGTCTTCCACCTTTTGAGCTGGCGGTTAACAAGGGTTGATGAGATGCAGGAGTCGCAATTAGTGAGTAAAAGGGAGATGAGTCATGACGAGAGTGGGAGCTATAACACACACCCCACAAAAACTATACTAATAATTGTCTTTCGGCTGCTAAATTATTAAACGTTTGCTTGGTTGGTTGCTGCATTCAAAATGCCTCTTCATTCACGATTCTCTGTGCACTCCCTCTATTTATCATTCTAAAGGCAAAGCATTGAAAATAGAATTTTTCCCCTAAAAGTTACTATTTTACACTGACGCCCACACAAATATATATAGAAAGGCTTATTAAACTTGCGCTTGCGCTTGTTGCTTTCCGTAAAGTCCGCTAAGCTAAAGCTACATGCGTATATAGTCTATAGAGAAGTATGCAAGTTAATCGCGGCATTGGCTGAAACAAAAGTTCACTTCTTATTCCACCGACCAATCCCGCTTTCTATCTTTCCTTGAGCGAGCCTGCCGTGTAGGCTCCACGGGAGGGTAAGGCTTGGCTAATCTACATTCATTTTACAATATAAGCCTACCCTCCTGGAATTCATTCCTTGTTTAATACCTCTGTCCCGCTACCGAACCCAACTTGATTCTTTCTCCACTCTCTACACTCCCTGTCCCTCCACCCACCCCTCCACTAGGCGTGCCCCGCAAGATTTTGGTTGGCCAGCTCTTACCCCCCAACCCACCACCCCTCTGCCCGAGCGCGCGCGCGTGGAAGTAAGTGTACATTTCAAGTGAAATCGTGACGCTGGAGCGGGTCTTCGCGTTCTATTTTTAGAACTTAGCGTCCATTGGCCCGATAGTGGAGTCCGTTCGGATTGGATTGCCATATATGGAAGCACGGCGCTCATTCATAAACTTTAACACAAGCTTGCTTAGAAAGCGGAATAAGCCACGAGGAATTATAGTCATAGAGAAAAATATTTGCCTCTCTTCCTCCCAACCCAACTATAGCGGACACTGAGGTAACCTAATAAGTTTGCTCTGATCAATTTTCTTGCTTAATCCATTAGCATCGAGGCAAGATTTACGTTCGACAACCGGCTTTATGGATGGCGCCTCGAATTCTCGCAGCGCTTTCGACTTCAGCATAGAACACCTGGAGCAGCTCACGCAGGAGTCTTTAGAAGCCAGCGCGGGCGCTTTCAACACATTTCACACTGGCGACACGCCTAAGACGTGCGGCCTGGAGCCCGGCGGAGAGCAGCAGAATTACTTCTTTGGATCGGTTGATTTAACAGCCGAGCTGAGAACTCCGGGTGCTCTGCACACGCCTGGCCCATTGACTCAGCAGCAGCAGCAGCAATCGCTATTGTCGACTCCTCCAATTAAATCCGAGCCCAAACAGGAGCCCAACGTTGTTTTATCATCAACTGTTCGAGTTTCAACGCTGGATAATAGTTGTAGTACTATTAGTACTGATACTATTAATAGCATCGTCTGCAGCTCGTCAGCTGGTGAGTTATCTTCCCTAATCCTTGGGCTTAATCATACTTTATCCTGGTAAAAACTTGAAAACGAACTGACTTTAGTGACAAAAAGCGAAAACAAGACGTCAGATTCACTACAGGATGGCGCCAGATTATCAGGTGGCGTCGGGTTTTTAGGCGGCGCCGAATTTTTAGTTTGGCGCCAAACCTCGGGTTGCACCGATTTTTCAGGTGGCGCAGGACTTCCTGGTGGCGCCGAGTTTTCAGGTGGCGCTGGGTTTTTTAGGTGGCGTCGGGTTTTTTAGGTGGCGCTGGGTTTTTTAGGTGGCGCTGGGTTTTTTAGGTGGCGCTGGGTTTTTAGGTGGCGCCGGGTTTTTAGGTGGCGCTGGGTTTTTAGGTGGCGCCGGGTTTTTAGGTGACGCCGAATTTTCAGTTTGGCGCCAAATTTCAGGATGCGCCGGGTTTTTAGGTGACGCCGAATTTTTAATTTGGCGCTGAATTTTTAGGTGGCGCCGAATTTCAGGTGGCGCCGAATTTTCAGGTGGCGCTGGGTTTTTAGGTGGCACCGGGTGCCCGGTAAGTGAGTCCCTGCTGCTACCGCAGTGAATTTCAGCGATTTCTCTAGTGAATCACACTGGCCATCACATAGTGTATTTCTATGATTCACAGTTGGGCACGATGAATTAATGGTGAATAATTTTTAAAGAAATACAGTCCGAACTCTGAACCTGCCTCATGAGCCCCAGATAAGCAAGGTCATCTGTCCTTGCTGCTAAATGTACTTTTATTAGTGAAATATCATCGAGACTTTTATACAACTACGTCGTAACCTCAATATCCTCAATATTCGACCTCGATATTGGACACGCTAGCTGCCCTTGATACGCTACAACACTGGCCCCCTCCAGGCACCGACTGTGCTTCAAGGTTGGGAAGAGAGAGGGCATAAGGGCTATGGGAAGAAAGATGAGGTTATTTGGGGTCACGAGTACACTGAGTAGAGCATTTCTGTCCGGCTTCTTTCGAGGGGCCTGGAAACTAGAGTGAGTCCCTGCTGCTGCTGCTGCCTGAATTTCAGCGATTTCTCAACAAAAAATGGTCTTGTATTCCCCCCAAGTGTAGCCATTGAAGCGTTGCTCATAACCCCTATTGGCCCAAGCCTTTTGTGCTATTTTTCATTTTGTGAAGCGCGTTGTGACGGACTGTCATTGTGCTGTAGCGAGTAATTTTTTCCTACAGTTCCTTTGTATTTGAATTTTTCCTGTATAGATGCATCTCTTGCTTGCAGCTATGCTTTCTGTCGACGATAGTTTGGGGATTTTCGGAATTTTCAAATCTAGGATTTGGAGTGAACATTCTTGATTCGGGGTGAATAATTCTGGGTTTTGAGTGAAAATTCTGGGTTCGGAGTGAAAATTCTGGGTTCGGAGTGAAAAATTCTGGGTTTGGAGTGAAAATTCTGGGTTTTGAGTGAAAATTCTGGGTTCGGAGTGAAAAATTCTGGGTTTGGAGTGAACATTCTGGATTCGGAGTGAAAAATTCTGGGTTCGAAGTGAACATTCTGGATTCGGGGTGAAAAATTCTGGGTTTTGAGTGAAAATTCTGGGTTCGGAGTGAAAAATTCTGGGTTCGGAGTGAACATTCTGGATTCGGAGTGAAAAATTCTGGGTTTGGAGTGAACATTCTGGGTTCGGAGTGAAAAACTCTGGGTTCAGAGTAAAAATTTGCAATTTAGAGTGAAATTTCTGGATTCGGAGTGAAAATTCTAGATTCAGGGTGAAATTTGCGATTTGGAGTGAAAATTCAGTGAAAAATGGAGTAAAAGCAGGTTTTTAATATTCGGAGCGTTTTTGACATCTGAGCCAAGAATAGAAGTCCATCTTCGCACCTATTCCCTTCCCCACCGCAGGTTTAACGCTGGTCCCACTTTGCCAACCCTCGATTGTCTACAAAGAAGTCTCCGGCCTGCTTCTAGCACCAGATTCAACAAATTCGGCCAGTTCCCGCGCCACCTCGGGAGACACTTTTAGCGCATGCTACATAACTGGCTCTGGCGTCGATTTCGGCGCCACATCCGGCACCATTTCCGGCGCTAGTTCCGGGCTTTCTGCGGGAGGTAACTTCAACGAAACTTGTTTAAGCACTTCCGGCGCTCTTTATGGGGCCACTTCCGGAACGAATATCGGAGCAAGTTATCTAGAAACTTCCGGCGCCACTTCTGGCGCTTATTTTGGCACCGATTCCGGAACTGATATTGTCGTAAATTATCTAGAAACTTCCGGTGCCACTTCCGGAACCACTTCCGGCGCAACTTCAGGAAATACTTCCGGCGCCACTTCCGGAACCACTTCCGGAACCATTTCCGGCGCCACTTCCGGAACCACTTCTGGCGCTAATTACGCTGACGAGTCAACTCGCAGCAAACCGGAACCAGAATCGAAACAGACCCAGCAACCTAAACTTCGAAGAAAGCGATCTTCAGCTGAAGCGGCGGCCTCCCCACCGGAGGCTGGTGCCGGCGGAGACCGGGAAAAGCCGCACTGCTGCACCGTGCCCGACTGCGACCGTCGATTCTCCAGGTCGGACGAGCTGACGCGGCACCTGCGCACTCACACGGGACAGAAGCCGTTCCAGTGCCCGCTATGCAGCCGGTCATTCAGCCGCAGTGACCACCTCACAACACACCACCGGACTCACACGGGTGAAAAACCGTTCGCTTGCGACCACTGCGACAGGAGGTTCGCGCGATCCGACGAGAGAAAACGGCACGCCAGGATTCACAACAGGCGGGGCAGATAAGGCTTGGGATAAAAATCCTATTGGGATTCCAAAATTTGGAGATCTGGGATTTGGGATTGGGGATCTGATATTGGGAATCTGAGATTGGGGATCTGAGATTGGGAATCTGAGATTGGGGATCTGAGATTGGGGATCTGAGATAAACTATCCGAGATCATAGCTATTCTGTTAATTAAACTCTAAGATGGGTCATTTTCTCACTGTTGCAAAATCCAGTGTCTGTGAATGAAATAACAAAATTTGTTTACATGCTTTCAAACTTGTTGCCAGCTTAAATGACAACTTTATCGCATGCCAAAGTTCTATTTTCGTGCTATTTAGATAGGCTATTGGTTGAGTTCGTTACTGCTCATGTGAATTATTGTCTGCGATTATTTATTGTTTAAATTCTGTTATTTTGAACTTGTTTTAACGATTTATTTTATATGGATTTTTAATTTTCAGCGATAGTAAATGCTCTACTCGGGCTGCAAACAGGTCACAGTACTGTCTGTTTTGACTGTTGAGCTGTAAGAGTGTGTCACTGGATCGGAAAGTGTGACATCTATTAGATCTAAAAGTGTGTCACTAGATCAGAAAGTGTGACATCTATTAGATCTACAAGAGAGTCACTAGATCGGAAAGTGTGACATCTATTAGATCTACAAGAGAGTCATTAGATCGGAAAGTGTGACATCTATTAGATCTACAAGAGAGTCACTAGATCGGAAGGTGTGACATCTATTAGATCTACAAGAGAGTCACTAGATCGGAAGGTGTGACATCTATTAGATCTACAAGAGTCACTAGATCGGAAAGTGTGACATCTATTAGATCTACAAGAGAGTCACTAGATCGGAAAGTGTGGGGTGAGACATCTACTAGATCTGTAAGAGTGTCAGCAGTGCCATATTAAGATTTGTATCCCTCAGCTTGAATCCAAACATTCCCATTCGCTTACTTCCCTTCAGAATTCATAATTCATTTCGTTTTAATATTCTAACAACCTTAACACAATGCGAATTGTTTTATTTTCATTTCAAATTTCCAATCGAGTTTGTTAAAAATTTTTAGGATTAGATTTGGCATATTTTGATCTCTATCTAATTTGAATAACTAACTCAACTTAGGTGACACTTCGGTTAAATAATTTGAAAATATAACGCGATCTCATTCCAATTTGGTATGTTTGCACCATCCAACCCTTCTCAAATACGAGTGTTTATTGTGCAGAGATTATCTCTTCGACTTGATGCAAATATTCATATTATGCTTTTGCGGCCGTCATGTTTGACAATCTTGCTTAATTAACTAAATTTACAATTTGGCCTTTTATCAGTTCCAAATCGTTATCAGATATGACGCACATGGCAAACGCGTGCAGCTCAACGAGACCGAAATTTTATCAGCACAGATCAGTGGAATTATTAGGAAAAGCTATGCAACCTACTTCAAGTAAGAAATATTGAGTTTGCACAAAACTATTGTGTTTTTTTGTTGTCATAACAATACACGCAGCTGTTTGTACTGCGTTGCTGATGACCGGGGTAGCCTGGAGAGGCTGTGGGGTAGCCTGGGGAGGCTGTGGGGTAGCCTGGAGAGGCTGTGGGGTAGCCTGGGGAGGCTGTGGGGTAGCCTGGAGAGGCTGTGGGGTAGCCTGGGGAGGCTGTGGGGTAGCCTGGAGAGGCTGTGGGGTAGCCTGGGGAGGCTGTGGGGTAGCCTGGGGAGGCTTGGGGTAGCCTGGGGAGGCTGTGGGGTAGCCTGGGGATGCTTGGGGTAGCCGTTAATTGCACGAGCAGAGCCAAGCCGAGATTCCAATTTAGCCCGAATCAGTGTGACTGCACTTGGAATCGAGCCTGGGCCGCTGGCACACCAAAGATCACTGGGCTATATGTACGCTAGATACATATTGATATCTTTAAAAATTTATGGAAGGATGGATTGATGCATTGATAGACTGAGGGATTGATGATTTGATGGATTGATGTCTGTAAGTGCCCAGCTACAGATGTTGATACACACAGCTGGTCTGCAAGGGCTAGATACAGACACACACAGCCAGTCTGCAAGGGCTAGATACAGACACACACAGCCAGTCTGCAAGGGCTAGATACAGACACACACAGCTGGTCTGCAAGGGCTAGATACAGACACACACAGCTAGTCTGCAAGGGCTAGATACAGGCACACACAGCCAGTCTGCAAGGGCTAGATACAGACACACACAGCTGGTCTGCAAGGGCTAGATACAGACACACACAGCTAGTCTGCAAGGGCTAGATACAGGCACACACAGCCAGTCTGCAAGGGCTAGATACAGACACACACACTGGACGAAGGGAAGAGAGAATGAAGGCAAGGTTATGGAGAATAAGGATGCGAATCCGTCCCATCTCGATTCCGGACTTTCAGTTTGACTGACATCCCGGACTCTGAGCTGCAGGGAGTGGGAGGTTTAGGGCAGGGGGGGCGAGGAGGCACCCCAGGGGGCATCGTGAGAGTTGCAGCCAATCCATTCCGTGCTGCACTCTATCAGCTGTCCATGGAGGAGACTGAGATGAGGCGGGAAAGGGGGGTTGATGGTGGCTGCGGCAATTTTTTAAGCCCAGCGCGCCCGAGAGAGGTCGCGCACACCAGTTTAGGGGCCTCCTCGCACAGTAGAGAATTTCCTGAATATCGATTTGTTAAAATTGAGCAACTAGCTGTTTCTATTCTAAGTTGTTCACGTGTATACAAATTAGAACACCTGGGACAATTTTTTGTCGCTAATTTTTTTCGATTTTTTAAAGCGGCATGAACTGCAAGTGATGGGTGAGTTTCGGAGGGCTGGGTCGGATTCGAATTTTGCTGTGAAGAGAGGGACACTAGGGGCTGAGGGTGGGGTGGATGGACTGGTGATAAATGTAGCTAGGGGGAGGGAGACGGGAGAGAGAGGTAGACATGGGGAGAGAGAGGGGTAGGTACACAGAGAAAGAGAGGTAGACAGGGGGAGAGAGAGGGGTAGGTACACAGAGGAAGAGAGGTAGACAGGGGGAGAGAGAGAGGGTAGGTACACAGAGGAAGAGAGGTAGACAGGGGGAGAGAGAGGGGTAGGTACACAGAGGAAGAGAGGTAGACAGGGGGAGAGAGAGGGGTAGGTACACAGAGGAAGAGAGGTAGACAGGGGGAGAGAGAGGGGTAGGTACACAGAGGAAGAGAGGTAGACAGGGGAGAGAGAGGGGTAGGTACACAGAAGAAGAGAGGTAGACAGGGGGAGAGAGAGGGGTAGGTACACAGAAGAAGAGAGGTAGACAGGGGGAGAGAGAGGGGTAGGTACACAGAGGAAGAGAGGTAGACAGGGGGAGAGAGAGGGGTAGGTACACAGAGGAAGAGAGGTAGACAGGGGGAGAGAGAGGGGTAGGTACACAGAAGAAGAGAGGTAGACAGGGGGAGAGAGAGGGGTAGGTACACAGAAGAAGAGAGGTAGACAGGGGGAGAGAGAGGGGTAGGTACACAGAGGAAGAGAGGTAGACAGGGGAGAGGGAAGGCAGTAGACAGAGGATAAATTGAAGTAGACAGAAGAGACAGACAGGGTAGAGAGGAAGGTATGGCAAGGCAAATTAATAATGCCTCATGCATTGATACGCATCAATGTCAATGTCAATACGCTGGTACAATATCTAATGACTGTTGCCAACAGAAATGAATAGGCTCGATAAAGGAGACACAGAGAGCTCTGCTAAGATAGAGCTACCGTCGGTTCACACAGTGCGACCTAATAGATTCCTTTTTTTCATTTTGCATCTCTATACCTCTCTTCTTATTCAAGCGTTCATTTGCTTGTCTCTTTAGATATCGTTCAGGCCAAGGAGATCTAGGTGAAAAGCTGTCATCTGGGTGGATAGCTCCTTCTTTGAGAGAAGTATTTCTCAAATATATATATTGTACTTTATAACCGTTTTATTTGACGGTTATGAGATGGTTTGAGATGGTTTGAGATTGTCTGAGATGGTCTGAGATGGTCTGAGATGGTTTGAGATGGTCTAAGAGGGTCTGAGATGGTCTGAGATGGTTTGAGATGGTATGAGATGGTTTGAGATGGTCTGAGATGGTTTGAGATGGTCTGAGATGGTTTGAGATGGTTTGAGATGGTATGAGATGGTCTAAGATCGTATGAGATGGTTTGAGATGGTCTAAGATGGTCTGAGATAGTTTAAGATGGTATGAGATGGTCTGAGATGGTCTAAGATGGTCTGAGATAGTTTAAGATCGTATGAGATGGTTTGAGATGGTCTAAGATGGTTTGAGATGGTCTAAGATGGTTTGAGATGATCTGAGATGGTTTTGATGGTCTAAGATGGTTTTGATGGTCTAAGATGGTTTGAGATGGTCTGAGATGGTTTTGATGGTCTAAGATGGTTTTGATGGTCTAAGATGGTTTGAGATGGTCTGAGATGGTTTTGATGGTCTAAGATGGTTTGAGATGGTCTAAGATGGTTTGAGATGGTCTGAGATGGTCTGAGATGGTTTTGATGGTCTAAGATGGTTTTGATGGTCTAAGATGGTTTTGATGGTCTAAGATGGTTTTGATGGTCTAAGATGGTTTGAGATGGTCTGAGATGGTTTGAGATGGTCTGAGATGGTCTGAGATGGTCTGAGATGGTTTGAGATGATTTGAGATATGGTATGAGATGGTTTGAGATGGTTTGAGATGGTTTGAGATGGTCTAAGATGGTTTTGATGGTCTAAGATGGTTTGAGATGGTCTGAGATGGTTTGAGATGGTCTAAGATGATTTGAGATGGTCTGAGATGGTCTGAGATGGTTTGAGATGGTCTAAGATGGTTTGAGATGGTCTAAGATGGTTTGAGATGGTCTAAGATGGTTTGAGATGGTCTAAGATGGTTTTGATGGTCTAAGATGGTTTGAGATGGTCTGAGATGGTTTTGATGGTCTAAGATGGTATGAGATGGTCTGAGATGGTCTAAGATGGTTTGAGATGGTCTAAGATGGTTTGAGATGGTCTGAGATGGTTTGAGATGGTCTAAGATGATTTGAGATGGTCTGAGATGGTCTGAGATGGTTTGAGATGGTTTGAGATGGTCTAAGATGGTATGAGATGGTCTGAGATGGTCTGAGATGGTTTGAGATGCTTCAGACACTTTGCGCGACAGTTTGAGATGGTTTAAGACGCTGTGAGATGGTTTGAGACAGTTTGAGACACGTTGAGACATCTTGAGATGGTTTGAGACTCTGTGAGACTGTTTGAGACAGCTTGAGATTTTTGAGACTCTGTGAGACAGTTTGAGACAGTTTGAGATGATTTGAGACGGTTTGAGATGGCTCACAGCCGGCAGTTGCATTCCAGATTTCAGATCTTATCGTCTCCCAGAAAAGTCTGCACTGGCTAGCAATTATTATATAAAATTGTCTACTTAAGATTCTCCGGCTGTATCTTTGCCCCCGAGTGTCTCAGTGGACTCCGAGAGTGCAGCAGCTGAGGCGGGGTGCTCTGTAATAACGCCGTAGTATGTGCAGCGGGCATGAGCAGCCTGGTCAGACACAGAAAGCGTCGCTAAAAGACAGAGAAAAAAATAGAAAGACAGTTTCTGCAAGCAGAAACAATGTGTAGAATCGCGGCCGCAGCTTCTCTATTGACAGTCGGACACTTCACCTCTTTCTGCTGGCCTGTCTCTTCTCTTCTCTGCCTCTCTACCTCTCTCCCCTCCTGTCTCCATCTGCCTCTCAACATTCTATACGATTATAGCCGATTTTTTTGTCCACAAAAAAGCTTGGCCGGCCGTTAAGTTGAAAAAGCGCAGCAGCAGCAGCTGAGTAGTGCATGATTCAGTTCTTCTTAACTCGGTGGCTGGAAGATTAGTGAGCACGCACACACATGTTCAGCGTAGTTTAAGCATGAGCACAAGCTCAGCTAGTGAGCTTGGGTAAGGTCAAGCCTAGTATATCACAAATTGTAACATTTAACGACCTACATATTGATCAATACACAGTTTTTTACATTTTCCCTTTCTTAGAAAGACTGACGGGGC
This sequence comes from Macrostomum lignano, assembly GCA_002269645.1. Classification (NCBI taxonomy): domain Eukaryota; kingdom Metazoa; phylum Platyhelminthes; family Macrostomidae; genus Macrostomum; species Macrostomum lignano. The sequence continues at coordinate 509,840 of NIVC01000532.1, read as the reverse complement.
TGTCGAGGCACGACAGCCCCCTCTGGACTTGCACGGAGGCAGTCAGGAGTTCGAGCCTCCAACTACTCACCTCTTGACTGGCATACCGGAGGAACAGCCTAGCGGGAAGAAAAGGTAAGACAGTAAAGTAGGTTTGAGTGACTGCAATGACTGAGAGTGACTGCAGGTGACTGAGAGTGACTGCAGGTGAATGCAGGTGACTGTAGGTGACTGAGAGTGACTGAAGATGACTAAGAGTGACTGTAGGTGATTGAGAGTGACTGTAGGTGACTAAGAGTGACTGAAGATGACTAAGAGTGACTGAAGATGACTAAGAGTGACTGTAGGTGACAGAGAGTGACTGTAGGTGACTAAGAGTGACTATAGGTGACTAAGAGTGACTGTAGGTGACTAAGAGTGACTGTAGGTGACTAAGAGTGACTGTAGGTGACTAAGAGTGACTGAAGGTGACTAAGAGTGACTGTAGGTGACTGTAGGTGACTGTAGGTGACTGTAGGTGACTGTAGGTGACTGTAGGTGACTGTAGGTGACTAAGAGTGACTGTAGGTGACTAAGAGTGACTGTAGGTGACTAAGAGTGACTGTAGGTGACTGAGAGTGACTGCAGGTGACTAAGAGGGACTGTAGGTGACTAATAGGGACTGTAGGTGACTAAGAGTGACTGGGACTGACTAGGAGGGACTAGGAGTGGCTGGGAGTGACTGAGAGTGACCGGGAGTGACTGGGAGTGACTGAGAGTGACCAGGAGTGACTGGGAGTGGCTGGGAGTGACTAGGAGTGGCTTGGAGTGACTGAGAGTGACCGGGAGTGACTGGGAGTGACTGGGAGTGACTCGGAGTGACTGGGAGTGACTGGGAGTGACTGGGAGTGACTGGCACTGGAGTGCAAGTTCATATAACGGCCCCCAGACCCAACCAGACACCAATGCAGCTCAGATGGAAGCATTTGGGAATTTCATTGCTTCCAGGGGAGAGGAGGTGAGGGGACGGCAGTGGAAGGGGTAATGGAAAAGATCGAATTATAAAGCCGCGGCCAGTTTGAGAAGAAATATCCCAGCAGTTCTTCATCCCCCCCCCAGAATCCAGAGCTCGCAGCCTCTGCCCTTCTCCATCGCATGCTCGACCCACCCGTCTCTCTCGCAAGCTCTCTTCTTTCGAAAATTCCTAATTTATCGCTCTCATTTCTGTGCTCGTGAGAATTCCGCCGGTTTAGCCCCGTGCATGGCTTTTAATTGCTGCCCAGCAACCAGACTGGGTTAGCTCTGGGAGATGGGATGGAGAAAGGAGAAATCATAATTTTGCTATCCCGCAAAGGCACCGGCGGGAGCTGCTCGGAGTATCAAGACAATAAAATGCTGCCCACCATCACCGAACTTTCAGCCGTATGCATGACCCCTATTGCACTCTGCGTTCTGTTCTCTCAGTGCTTTTTTAAGTTGAGTAGGGGGCCTATTCTATCCCCTATCCTCTTTTATCTTCCCCTACTCTCTATCATCTATCCCTCATCTCCTATCTCCCATCCCTTATCCCCTAATCATCTATCCCCCATCCTTTATCCCCTATCTTTTATCCCCATCCTTTAAGCTGCCCTATCCCTTATCCCCTATCCCCTATCCCATCCCCAACCCCATCCTCTATCCCATTCTCCATCCCATCCTCTATCCCACCCTCCATCCCATCCTCTATCCCATTCTCCATCCCATCCTCTATCCCAACCTCCATCCCATCCTCTATCCCCTTGCCCGCAAAGTCCATCTTCACTGACCACTACAATCGCAATATAGCAGCAAGTACTCGTACAGCCAAAGATAATCGATCGGAAACGCAATTCAGCTAAACAAATTACATGTAAACCAGCTGAATGCGTGGGCCGGACACTGCAGCACTTGTTCTGCACGCAATGGACGACAACTGCTCATTATAGCCGTTTAGCTAATAAATATTAACGAAGTCAATTGTGCAGCTGGGGAGCAGGGAAGGTAGGCTTGAGATGACGGCAACCAAGGGGAGGCTGCTTGAAGGACAGACTGCGGTGACTGAGACAAGCCAGAGGTGGAGCAGATTGTACTCTTACAACAATAGGACTGGGTGTAGTGAGGCTGGCTGCTCACATAAAAGCTCTTTCATTTACTACTGCTTGATGAGAGCGTGTACTGTTAGCTATGGAGCTGTACCTCTAGCTGGTAATAAATAGATAGATGATAGTCAGATAGATAGATAGATAATAGATAGATAGATAATAGATAGATAGATAGATAGATAGATAGATGATAGATAGATAGATAGATAGATAGATTATAGATAGATAGATAGATAGATAGATAGATTGATAGATAGATAGATAGATAGATAGATTATAGATAGATAGATAGATAGATAGATAGATAGATAGATAGATTATAGATAGATAGATAGATAGATAGATAGATGATAGATAGATAGATAGATAGATAGATAGATAGATTATAGATAGATAAATAGATAGATAGATAGATAGATGGATAGATAGATTATAGATAGATAGATAGATAGATAGATGATAGATAGATAAACAGACAGACAGACAGACAGACAGACAGCCAGGCACAGACGGCAGCCATCGCTACCCGATTGCAGCTGGATTTCAGAATGCTTAAAATGGCTTTCATCTCGCTAATTAACTGCGAACTGACATCCCTCGCTAGTCAGACGCAGCGTCGCTGTAGGGGGGGGGGGTTGCTCAGCAAAGCGGAACAGAAGCTCAGGAAACAGCAATCCGCATCCTCCGCCACACCTCACCAATTCTCTTCCTTCTCTATATTACCTGAGAGAGCTTGCCAAGCTCAGGCCAATGCAGCACCGACAGCCAGATCGGCGCTGATTGGCCCGACCGCGTGCACTGGTGGCAAAGCGGGTGGGATTTTCGCTTGGATAGGCTGCGCAACCCCCTGCCCTTGTTGCTTGCGGCATCAGCCGAGGTGCGCCAGGAGCATGAGGGAGAGGAGAGAACAGAGCGATGATGGGTTAGGAGGAAATTAGAAAGACTAAAAGCCGCTCCTCCCAGAGCTTACCTATAGCTTGTAGACCTCTCTCGCCCCTCCCCTCCCCCGCCGAGTGAATGAATGAAATGAAGGATCCGCGAGCGTCGCTGCTGGCAGTCTCAGGTATACTCAGAGAGAGCACCGCCGAAGCATGCTGGCCTCGAACCAGCCACCCTAGTGCCACCCGACATCTGTAGGCTCAGCCATGTAGTTTCCCAGAGCCCCCGAGATCCGGCCGACCCGCCCCCCAAAATGGAATTCGCCATGGCTGGCTTCGGCGAGATGAACGGCAACCCCGACGCCTGCCCGCCGCCGCACTCTTACAGGTCGCATCATCACCAGCCGCCGCTGCAGCACCCGCGAATGCTCGACCAGCCGCCGCCGCTCGATGACGAAGCCACGGCGATTGCCGATGGCGTCGTGGCGACCCCAGCAGGGAATCGTCGGGGCGGCGCCGCGGCCAGTTCCGACTGCGAGCGGGTGGTCATCAACGTCAGCGGTCTGCGGTTTGAGACGCAGCTGAAAACTCTGGCCCAGTTCCCCGAGTCGTTGCTGGGCGACCCTCTCAAACGGAACCGCTACTACGACCCGTTGAGAAACGAATACTTTTTCGATCGTAATCGGCCTTCGTTCGACGCGATTTTGTACTTTTACCAGAGCGGCGGCAGGCTGCGCCGGCCCGTTAACGTCCCCATTGACGTCTTCACGGAGGAGATCCGCTTCTACGAGCTTGGCGAGGAGGCCATCGAGAAGTACCGCGACGACGAGGGCTTCATCAAAGAGGAGGTCAAGGTGCTGCCCGAAGACGAGTTCCAGCGCAAAGTCTGGCTGCTGTTCGAGTACCCGGAGAGCTCCATGGCAGCCAGGGTGATCGCCATCATCTCGGTTTGCGTCATCCTGCTCAGCATCGTGATCTTCTGCATGGAGACTCTGCCCCACTTCCGGCACTACAAAGTCGTCAACGACACGTTCGGCAACGTCACCAGCCACGCTATCGAGGAGGATGACATACCGCAATTTGACGAGCCCTTCTTCGTCATCGAGACAATCTGCATCATCTGGTTCACCTTCGAGCTGCTGGTCCGGTTCGCTTCGTCGCCGGAGAAGCTCGCCTTCTTCAAGAACATGATGAACTCCATCGACATCGTGGCCATCATTCCCTACTTCATCACGCTCGGCACGGTGATCGCAGACGACAGTCGAAGCAACCAGGCGATGTCTCTGGCCATCCTGCGGGTTATCCGTCTGGTGCGAGTGTTCCGAATCTTCAAGCTGAGCCGCCACTTCAAGGGACTGCAGATCCTCGGCCAGACTCTCAGAGCATCGGTTCGAGAGCTCGGCCTGCTGGTGTTCTTCCTGCTCATCAGCGTGATCCTCTTCTCCTCAGCCGTGTACTTTGCCGAGGCCGACTCGGCCCTCAAGTCGCATTTCGACTCGATACCGTCGGCGTTCTGGTGGGCTGTGGTCACCATGACAACGGTTGGCTACGGCGATATGCGGCCCGTGACGGTCTGGGGCAAGCTGGTGGGGTCCCTGTGCGCCATAGCCGGTGTGCTGACCATAGCCCTGCCCGTGCCAGTGATTGTGTCCAACTTCAACTACTTCTACCACCGGGAGACCGAGTCCGAGGACAAGCAGACCTACGTGCACATCCAGTCCTGCCCGGCCTACAGCCGCGACTCCAACGCGGCGGTTCAGAAAAGCTCGCTGGCCTCGTTATCTGACGTCCTGGAAGCAGATCCAGAAGCTACAGAGGCGCTGCAGCAGCAGCCTATCGAACCGCAGCAGAGCACGCGGCGACAAAATCACTCCAAACAGCAGCAGCAGCAGCAGAATTCTGCAGGCACAGCAAGTCCCAAGTGTCCAGTTAGCTGCTTTGAAACTGACGTGTGACGCCACACTCAGGCCCCTCTCCCCCCGGTCCCCGAGCAGCTCCCGCGGCTTGTCGGAAAAATCTGTGGACTTCCTTAATTTGCAGAGAAATCACAAAACACACGCACACAATGCGCACGAGAGCACACAAATATTTTAAATCGTCATTCTTTCGCCTTCATTCGACGCATGTTGAGTCCAGCTGCCGCTTGCAGGTCCAACATCTCAAGCTCGGTCTCAGACAAGCGACTCAGACAATGCGCCGGGCTACCATTATCAAATAACTGCCAACAATTCATTCATCAGTTTGGTAAGCTTGCCATTGCGGCCTTGTTGCTTGTTTAATGAAACAGGACCTGTCGAGAGCAGTGCTAAATTCTTATTAAGTAGTAGGGCCAGGGACCCTGGAGAACCATCGTCCCAGACATGAATCTGAGCACATAAGCCCCGAATGAATGTGGCCGCGAACGGAATGGAACCAAGGGGGTCTGCCCTCTTATTAACTACATATAGGTCAATAAGACCCTAGTGATGAGATCAGGTGCGCAATAGGTACAAACTGCGGTAGGAAATTAATATAAAAAACCCCATCAATTCAGACCAAAGATAGAAATAGCCGAAGGGGTCAGAGAGATCTAAGGCGGAAGGCTAAATAAACGAATGACTCATGCACCCAGAGCTCCGGGAACAATATTTGCGAATGAGATAGATAATAACCCGCACTGCAGCTGCCTCTTGCCCGCCAGATTAGCATGACATAAGTTTAAGCTATCATTTTTCTACCCAACAGCTTTTTTGAGCAGCTTCTGCGCTGCAGAGAAGTAAGGGGAGGTGTGCAAAGAGAAACGGGAGAGAGAGAGGGGAGGTCCAAACCTGCAGTCAAATTGGCCATTGTTTCAGCGTCGCGTACGCGGGAGCCACCAGCTAAGAGGGGGGGGGAAGCAGCCGACCCCAATCCCAGCAACTATCTATCCGCAGCAGCAGAAGCTGTCTCCCTCCTCAATCCCGACCCCAATTTCAGCTGTTCCCGAGCTCAAGAAAACTGGCAAAGCACGCATAAGGGCTGAATGAATGATGGAGGATGGGATTGCTTAGGCAAGGGACGCAGCGGATAAGGATAAGGGCTTTAGGGAGGAGGGGGCGGGGCCGATGTACTCTTCTCGGATCCTGTGCCGCCCATAAGCCACGAGCTCTCCGCCATGGGCTTCTCTGCCTCAGCTAGCGCTCGAATCTGCGCATTAGCTGTCCAGCCTCCCCTACATAGCCATTGGGAGATATATATACATATTTATAGCCATAAAAAGGAGTTTTAACAAGATAGGCAGAGAGAGAGAGAGAGAGAGAGAGAGAGACCGAGAGGGTTTGAGCAGTGCAGCTCAGAGGGACGACCGCATCTCTCCATCCCATATACAGCATCCATCCCAGCCACACAGCCACCCCAGCAGCTCAGGGGTTAGGGGGGGGGGAGAAGATGGGGTTGGTTCTGACTAATTCGCCTCAGTGCCTGTGTTTCTATGCTAGATACAGACGTGACGTCTTCTCTCCCTTCCCTCAACCACACCTGAATCCCTAATCCCAATTATCGTTCTATTTTTTATTGTTTGACAATCCCGCGCTTATCTGTTGCGCATCAATTCTTTGCAAAGTTAACTACGATACATATCGACTGCTGAAATAAGTCCGCGAATTTGTGTGCTTGTAGTTTTCAAGTTACCAAGTTTTAAAGGCTAAAATCTTGGGCACGAATCATTGTTAGGACCTTTTCCTTGTCAACTAGTAATTCTTTTATCATACTCGTATATACTAACTAAATTCAGTTTAGCAAACGGAACTCGTATCTCTTATCTAGGGGTGTTCGGGATGGCATTTTTTTCGGGGTTCGGGGTTAACCCCGATCCCGAACATTTATCGGGACCCCCGAACCCCATCCCGAACATTCATCGGGACCCCGAACCCCGAACACCCCTACTCTTATCTCACTGTCTACCGATTTCTTCTTTCTATCCCTATTCTCACTCTCCTCCCATTCTCACTCTTATCTCCCTCCTATTCTCACTCTCCTTTCCATTCTCAATCTCCTTTCCTCTCCCATTCTCACTCTCCTTTCCTCTCCCATTCTCCTCTCCTCTCCCTCCCATTCTCCTCTCCTCTCCCTCCCATTCTCCTCTCCTCTCCCTCCCATTCTCCTCTCCTCTCCCTCCCATTCTCCTCTCCTCTCCCTCCCATTCTCCTCTCCTCTCCCTCCCATTCTCCTCTCCTCTCCCTCCCATTCTCCTCTCCTCTCCTCTCCCTCCCATTCTCCTCTCCTCTCCCTCCCATTCTCCTCTCCTCTCCCTCCCATTCTCCTCTCCTCTCCCTCCCATTCTCCTCTCCTCTCCCTCCCATTCTCCTCTCCTCTCCCTCCCATTCTCCTCTCCTCTCCCTCCCATTCTCCTCTCCTCTCCCTCCCATTCTCCTCTCCTCTCCCTCCCATTCTCCTCTCCTCTCCCTCCCATTCTCACTCTCCTTTACTCTCCCATTCTCACTCTCTTTTCCTCTCCCATTCTCTCTCCTCTCCCTTCCATTCTCACTTTCCCCCAATTCTTACTCTCCTCTCCCATTCTCACTCTCCTCTTCGACTCTCACTCTCCTCTCCCATTCTCACTTCCGCTCGCATTCATTCGCAGAAGGGTAGTTTATGGTAAAAATTTCACAAAACCCTAAATTTCAGATGCGCTGGCCGACAACCAGTTTCAGCTATCTGCATCATCTGGAAATGCTCATTCTGCCATTAAAATAATTATAATCATAACTAAGATATAATTGCAACCTCCATCTATGTGAGCTGTTTTGTGCTATTCAACTTTTTAAAAATCCTTTAGTTTTAAATTAAGAATCAACTCCTTGATTACGTATTTGAATAATTGAAAAAGTTATATTTATGCATGCTACAAATGCTGTGCTAAGTTTTGGCGATTAAACATGATTCACTTACCATTGGATTAGTAATATAAATACACTCATCATGGCTATACTGAATAGTTATAACTTTTATTTAAATAACACGAGCGTTCCCGAGAATCAACGCCTGGGCCTGGAATTGCTTTATTAGCTAAGCAGGCTTCCGGTTGCAGCAGCTCATCTATTCCTGTCCCAGGACCACAAAAACTTTTGCTTGAATAATTGTTAATTATGCAAAACTTAAACTCATTTTATCCCAACCTATCGCTTGCCCTCCGTGTCGCCAGGCGCGACTCTCTCCGTCCCTTGAGACCTCAGAAAGCTTCAGCTCGAACGCTGAACTGTATGCGTTACAGCAGTACTGGGGTGGCCAATCTATCTATCTATCTATCTATCTATCTATCAATCAATCAATCAATCTATGTACAGGTTGAAAAACACAGTAAAAATAGTTGCTAAGCAGCAATTTATTTGGAAAAACTTCGACCAGTCTCCTGTAATTAATTATCACTGAAAAGTACAGGAGCTGAGAACTAATCAATAAATGTATACTTTTATATAAATAGATATGATGATAAATAAGTTAGCAGAGGGATTTACACAGCTCTGAAATTGGATCTCCCCGGAATAGCCCAGCCAATGAGCAGTGATGGCAATTACACGCATTTTTACACAAACTATTTTGTCTCGCTTCAATTAGAAACAGATTTGCGGTGCATCTTAGCGAAACGAATTCAAAAGAGAGGACAAAAAACTTTTCAGGCTAACAGATAAAAAGTGCATAAAGTTATTTCTTAAAAAATCGTACAATATATTAAAACAAACAAGCAAACGATAATTTGCAGCGAATAAAAGTGCAAGCAGGAGGGAGCCCCGGCGAGAATGTGGTCGATTTGTTTTACTTTGCAAAAAGCTTTCAATTACTACTTGCAAAGTACAATAAGTAGTATACACTGGACCGCTATTTAATAATTTAGCTAGTAGTTGCAATGTAAGCAGTTTATTATCACATTCGTAGGGAATTGGTTTAAAAAAAGTGGGAGGGTCATTCAAGGTCATGACACAAAGTAGCAAAAAGTACTTTTTGATAAGATTTTTTAGCAGAATAGAGAAACGCATAGGAATAGAAATTGAATATTTATTTGTTTTTTTTTCTACCTGCTTGCGTAACCATATAAGGAAAGAAGTTGACTCCAGACGACTCAAAGATGTCAGGGTACAAGCCGCCAAAATTTCGTCTAAGAGTTGCCTAAAGAGTCAATTGGAGTGGGACCGTAGAGTCGTGTCTGAGACGTTGTTTGCAATGACTCTTTAGCGATTCAAGGAGAGGGGGCAGAGAGGGTCAAGGAGAGGGTTAGCAGGGCGGGTAACCTTACATTGTCACACTACTCTAAAAGCCCCAGTCAAACACAGAAGACAAAGACACGAGCACAAAGTTGATAATATTAAAACAAACTAATCATAATTTAATGGGCAGAGGGCACACTTTGAACAGTTAATCAGATATGAATAGCAGATATGCAAAGTCACAATTATAATATATACTACTTATAGCACTAAAACAAGGTAATAGGGTGCCAGACAGGATGCTCAGATAAAAAATGATAAATAAATCAATTTTGTCCACCTAAATAAGAATTCAGACAATTATTCAGGTTGAACAAACAGGCTATACATACAACACATTTTAACTGGGTAATGGGAGGCTCCTCAGGTGAAACCAGGAGAATCACAATTCAATAGTAGAGAGCAGAGAAAAAAGGTAAAAAGAACAGGGTTTACCAGCAGCGGCTTCAACAGTGGCAAAGAGTTAAGCAGTTGTGCGAAACAGCAGAGATGGATGCTAATGGGTTGTCAGTTCTTGGGATTTTTGCAACAGCTCAAGGGATTATCAATGATGGGGATTTTGAAGTGGATTATCATTAAGGTATTATCGATGGTGGGGATTTTGAAGTGGATTATCATTAAGGTATTATCGATGGTGGGGATTTTGAAGTGGATTATGCCAAGGGATTATCAATGATGGGGATTTTGAATTGGATTATGCCAAGGGATTATCAATGATGGGGATTTTGAAGTGGGTTATGCCAAGGGATTATCAATAATGGGGATTTTGAAGTGGATTATGCCAAGGGATTATCAATAATGGGGATTTTGAAGTGGATTATGCCAAGGGATTATCAATAATGGGGATTTTGAAGTGGATTATGCCAAGGGATTATCAATAATGGGGATTTTGAAGTGGATTATGCCAAGGGATTATCAATAATGGGGATTTTGAAGTGGATTATGCCAAGGGATTATCAATGATGGGGATTTTGAAGTGGATTATGCCAAGGGATTATCAATGATGGGGATTTTGAAGTGGATTATCGCCAAGGGATTATCAATGATGGGGATTTTGAATTGGATTTAAGCAGGCGTGCATGGCTCGGGTTATTAAGCAAGCAACTAAGCAAACAAATTTAAAAACGCGGGAAAAAGGTGAGCCACTGCGAGAGTTACTCGTAGTCAAACAAACAAACAAGATTCATAGTGCAGCAACAAAATAGAGAAGAAAATTCTTCTAGAAGTGGATTTACTCAGCCAGAGGCTGCAGCCGGAGGTTCTGAGCTCGAATCCTGCTGCTGCTGCCCGTAGCAGTGCAGGATGGCTTCGCAGACGAATTTAAACTGAGACGGAGTCTGAATCAGCATCGCTCGCTGGTCGCGCATTCGGCGAACAATTTCCAGCGGACAGACTGGCAGGCCGGCCTCCAGCAGGCACAGCGCCGTCTCCATGGTGATGAGGACTCCGGTTCGGCCAATCCCGGCCGAGCAGTGCACCACCATCGGCTCCAGGTGGCCGGAACGGAGCGATCGAACTTTGGACACGAATGCTAGGAATTCGGCGTGGCTCACTGGGGTGCCGTGATCTGGCCAACTGCTGTACTGCAGCTGCGTCACCTGCATGGGGATTAGGGACTGATTGTTGATAGCCTGCACTGTACACCCGCTAACTGGACACCTGTACACCCGCTAACTGGACACCTGTACACCCTGCTAACTGGACACCTGTACACCCTGCTAACCAGACACCTGTACACCCTGCTAACTGGACACCTGTACACCCTGCTAACTGGACACCTGTACACCCTGCTAACTGGACACCTGTACACCCTGCTAACTGGACACCTGTACACCCTGCTAACCAGACACCTGTACACCCCGCTAACTGGACACCTGTACACCCTGCTAACTAGACACCTGTACACCCCGCTAACTAGACACCTGTACACCCCGCTAACTAGACACCTGTACACCCTGCTAACTGGACACCTGTACACCCTGCTAACCAGACACCTGTACACCCCACTAACTGGACACCTGTACACCCTGCTAACTAGACACCTGTACACCCCGCTAACTAGACACCTGTGCACCCCGCTAACTGGACACCTGTACACCCCGCTAACTGGACACCTGTACACCCCGCTAACTGGACACCTGTACAACCTGCTAACTAGACACCTGTACACCCCGCTAACTGGACACCTGTACACCCTGCTAACTGGACACCTGTACACCCTGCTAACTAGACACCTGTACACCCCGCTAACTAGACACCTGTACACCCCGCTAACTAGACAACTGTACACCCCGCTAACTAGACACCTGTACACCCCGCTAACTGGACACCTGTACACCCTGCTAACTGGACACCTGTACACTCCGCTAACTGGACACCTGTACACCCTGCTAACTAGACACCTGTACACCCCGCTAACTAGACACCTGTACACCCCGCTAACTAGACACCTGTACACCCCGCTAACTAGACAACTGTACACCCCGCTAACTAGACACCTGTACACCCCGCTAACTGGACACCTGTACACCCTGCTAACTGGACACCTGTACACCCCGCTAACTGGACACCTGTACACCCTGCTAACTAGACACCTGTACACCCCGCTAACTAGACACCTGTACACCCCGCTAACTAGAGTATCACTTAAATACACTCACCTGTCTCTCTCGACCGCCCCGACTCAAAATGAACTCTCGCACGCAGATTCCAGCCGGGTCATCGGCCGAACCGGCAACAACAGCAGGAGCGGCGGCGGCGCCATCCTCGGCCAGCTGCTCGGACACGCAGGTGACAGCAAGTCCAGCAAATTCGGCGCACTCGTACAGCTTCGGCCAGTATTGATGGCATTTTGCTCGGCCACGCTCTACGCTAGCGGTTAGCATAGCAACTAGTGAGACGCTCTGCTCCCAGCACATCAACCAGAAATCGGCGCACGTGTTGGCCAGGGGTCCTTGGGCGGCGATGTAGCGGTTCACTATGCCGCTGGGCAGGGGAATCTCCATGTTGACGAAGCTGGCATTGATGTAGTCTGTGCCAGTGATGCTGGCGTCTTGTAGGGTCACCCGGGTGGCGTCGTCTGTTTATTTGATTGGGGGGGGGGTCTTATTAGGTTCTAGTCACGATTAGATTATTAAAGAGACCGGCTGACAGGCGGACAAACCAAATACAGACATAAGCAGACAGACAGACAGACAGACAGGCACGCAGACAGACAGACAGACAGACAGCCAGACAGACGGACGGACCGACAGACACACAGACGGAGAGACAGACAAATAGACAGACAGACAGAAAGACAGGCAGACCCGCAGACAGACAGACAGACAGACAGACAGACAGTATAGACCCACAGACAGACAGACAGACAGACAGTAGAGACCCGCAGACAGACAGACAGACAGACAGTAGAGACCCGCAGACAGACAGACAGACAGACAGTAGAGACCCGCAGACAGACAGACAGACAGTAGAGACCCGCAGACAGACAGACCCGCAGACACACAGAACCAAGACCCTAGACAAAGCCAGCAGTAACACAGAACCAAGACCCTAGACAAAGCCAGCAGTAGCACAGAACCAAGACCCTAGATAAAGCCAGCAGTAACACAGAACCAAGACCCTAGATAAAACCAGCAGTAACACAGAACCAAGACCCTAGACAAAGCCAGCAGTAACACAGAACCAAGACCCTAGACAAAGCCAGCAGTAACACAGAACCAAGACCCTAGACAAAGCCAGCAGTAACACAGAACCAAGACCCTAGACAAAGCCAGCAGTAGCACAGAACCAAGACCCTAGACAAAGCCAGCAGTAGCACAGAACCAAGACCCTAGACAAAGCCAGCAGTAACACAGACACCAGCAACTCACACGGGCTGATGTCCGATACCGGTTCTTCACCACATTCTCAGGCTGCCTAGCCGCAGTCATACTCAGGCCGGGCTTTCTCCGATACAGATGCTCAAACTGCACGAGAGCGGTGCCATTGCGCAGCGATTCGTCGAGTTGTTGCATGGACTCGGCTAAAGTCTGCGGCTGCTTCAGCTGCAGTTGTTGCTGCTGTTGCTGCTGTTGCTGCAGCAGGTGCTGCATCGCAGCTGGCTGCTGGGGGATCGTGGGGGCTTGATGACGGACGCTACTCCGGAGAGTGGAGACGGCACTCTGCTGTCCGGAATTACTCAACTCGTCCAGCGATGCCGCTGCTCGAATCTGCTTCTGCTGCTGCTGTTGCTGGGCGGCCCTGCCAACTCCGATCTCAGTCTCCTCGCCGCCAACGCCATCGTCTGTGTACATGGCCGGGCGCACAACCAGCACCAGCTCGCCAGAGTGCTTCTCGGCGGCCGCTTTAATGAACTGTACAGCTTGCTCGTGCGTGTGCGTGCCCATGTCCCGGCCGTTGATGTACAGCACCTGGGGTTGATTTGAAAATTATTATAACTTTATAACTTCAAAATGGCACTACTTTGATTTCAAAATGGCACTACTTTGATTTCAAAATGGCACTTCTTTGATTTCAAAATGGCACTACTTTGATTTCAAAATGGCACTACTTTGATTTCAAAATGGCACTACTTTGATTTCAAAATGGCACTACTTTGATTTCAAAATGGCACTACTTTGATTTCAAAACGGCACTACTTTTGATTTCAAAATGGCACTACTTTGATTTCAAAATGGCACTACTTTGATTTCAAAATGGCACTACTTTGATTTCAAAATGGCACTACTTTGATTTCAAAATAGCACTACTTTTGATTTCAAAATAGCACTACTTTTGATTTCAAAATGGCACTACTTTGATTTCAAAATGGCACTACTTTGATTTCAAAATGGCACTACTTTGATTTCAAAATGGCACTACTTTTGATTTCAAAATAGCACTACTTTTGATTTCAAAATGGCACTACTTTGATTTCAAAATGGCACTACTTTGATTTCAAAATGGCACTACTTCGATTTCAAGATGGCACTACTTTTTAAAAGTCTTAAAGTAGTCACCTGATCGCCTTCGTGCAGCCGAGGGATGCTTATGTCGGCAGGCATATTGGGCGCCACCTTGGAAACCAGAATAGGCAAGCCCTGGTCGTAACCGCCTTTAACATTGAATCCAAATCTACCAGATTCGTCCGGCTTAATGCGGATGGTTACCAGACTCTCGGCGTAGTTGATGGCGCTCAGATGCTGTCCGGCGTCTTGCAGTCCGGGCGGCTGCGAAAATGGTATGGGGAAAATTTTGGATGTGATTGGGATTTTGGATGTTTATGTAGTTTCGGGATAAATGGGATTTGGAATAATTGTGTAGCTTTGGGATAAACAGGGTTTGGGATGATTCCGTAGTTTTGGGATAAATGGGATTTGGGATGACTATGTAGTTTTGGGATAAATGGGATTTGGAATAATTGTGTAGCTTTGGGATAAACAGGGTTTGGGATGATTCCGTAGTTTTGGGATAAATGGGATTTGGGATAATTCGCTAGTTTTGGGATAAATGGGATTTGGGATAATGGGGATAATTGTATAGCCTTGGGATAAATATGATTTGTGATGATTATGTAGTTTTGGGAAAAATGAGATTTGGGATAATTCTGTAGTTTTTGAGTAATGCTGTAAAGTAAAGATATACACTGTATGGTGCACTGAATGATAGGATTGAAGCATATATTTTGTTGACTAATAAATTCCTAAAAATATACCTAATAAGGTAACTCACGCGGATGTACAATATGGTGACCAGACCCAGAGCCTCAGCAGCTTCCATAGACAGAAAAGGCATGATGGAGAAGAGTTGGCAGAGCATAAGAGCAATGTAAAAATGACTGTTTTGCTAAGCAGTGAGAGAGGAGAGAGGAAAGAGGAGACAAAAGATATCAGTTTAGCTGTTGTCCATCCCCATTGGCGATGTTTCTGCAGCCCAATCACGGCTAGGATTGGCCAAGTAAGAAATGGCGAGGCAGAAACACGGAGCCTCTGTTATAATAGCTTGATTGCTGCGCTCATTTAAATTGTTACATTTTTTACTTTCCACTTAGTAAGTGAATGCTATGAGCCACCTGAATGCTAGCGGTTAAACCTGTGTCTTTGTGTCATCTTTATGTATGTCTGACTTTCTGTCTGTCTGTCTGTGTGTCTGTGTGTCTTAGTGTCTGTCTGACTTTCTGTCTGTCTGTGTGTCTTAGTGTCTGTCTGTCTGTCTGACTTTCTGTCTGTCTGTGTGTCTGTCTGTCTGCCTGTTTGTCTGTCTGTCTCTCTGTCTGACTTTCTGTCTGTCTGTCTGTCTGTCTGTCTGAGTGTCTGTCTGTCTGTCTGTCTCTCTGTCTGACTTTCTGTTTGTCTGTCTGTCTGTCTGAGTGTCTGTCTGTCTGAGTGTCTGTCTGTCTGTCTGTCTGTCTGTCTGTCTGTCTATCTGAGTGTCTGTCTGTCTGTCAGTCTCTGTCTGCCTGTTTGTCGGTCTGTCTGTCTGTCGATCTGTCTGTCTGTCTGTCTGTCTGTCTGTCTGTCTGCGTGTCTGTCTGTCTGTCTGTCTGCCTGTCTATCTGTCTGTTTTTCCGTCAGTCATAGTGTCTGTCTGTCTGTCTGCCTGTTTGTCTGTCTGTCTGTCTGAGTGTCTGTCTGTCTGTCAGTCTCTGTCTGCCTGTTTGTCGGTCTGTCTGTCTGTCTGTCGATCTGTCTGTCTGTCTGTCTGTCTGTCTGTCTGTCTGTCTGTCTGTCTGTCTGTCTGTCTGCGTGTCTGTCTGTCTGCCTGTCCATCTGTCTGTTTTTCCGTCTGTCATAGTGTCTGTCTGTCTGTCTGTCTGTCTGTCTGTCTGTCTGTCTGTCCGTGTCTCTATGCTGCACAGCAAGCGAGCAAAAAAGCTGACAGACCCCTACTGTAGCCACGGAACTAGCCAGCAGCATAACCAGACAGCTGCTCGACAGGTGTGTTTGCAGAGAAAATCACACACGCGCAGGATTCGAGTCTCCTCTTATAATTACGGGGACTTAGTGCAGCGCAGGCAAAGGATCAAAGAAAGCCCGGAGGGCGACAAAAAGAGAGAGGAGGAGCTGAAAAGGAATAGGCAAAATCATTTTCAAATATGGCAAATGTGAAAGCCGTGGGTCAGGGGGAGACGGACTGAAAGAAAAAAATTAGTTAACGAAAAAGCCCTAATCGACAATTGACAAAATTAGAATTTTTCCGGAATCGCTGGAATCTTGCGGAAAAAGATTGGCGCCCTGCTCTGATTGGCGAAGGCCATATTTGGAAATTGTCGTGAGCATGGACTGTAAATAAATGCTTTTAAAGGATTTCGCAGTTGATACTCAAATCGGAATCAATTAATCAATCAATCAGTCAAGAAGTGAATTTATCGATCAATCAAGAAGTCAATCAATTAATCAATCAATCAAGAAGTCAATCAATCAATCAATCAATCAATCAATCAAGAAGTCAATCAATCCACTAATCAATCAATCAAGAAGTCAAATAATCAGTCAATCCAGAAGTCAATTAATTAATCAATTAATCATGAAGTCAATCAATTAATCAATAAAACAAGAAGTCAATCAATCGCGAAGTCAATCAATCAATCAATCAATCAATCAATCAATCAATCAATCAATCAATCAATCAATCAAAAAGTCAATCAATCCACGAATCAATGAATCAACTAAGAAGTCAATCAATTAATCAATCAATCAAGAAGTCAATCAATCCCCCAATCAATTAATCAATCAATAAATTAATCAATCAATCAATCAATCAATTAATAAATCAATCAATCAACCAAGAAGTGAATTTATCGATCAATCAAGAAGTCAATCAATTAATCAATCAATCAAGAAGTCAATCAATCAATCAATCAATCAATCAATCAATCAAGAAGTCAATCAATCCACTAATCAATCAAGAAGTCAATCAATCCACTAATCAATCAATCAAGAAGTCAAATAATCAGTCAATCCAGAAGTCAATTAATTAATCAATTAATCATGAAGTCAATCAATTAATCAATAAAACAAGAAGTCAATCAATCGCGAAGTCAATCAATCAATCAATCAATCAATCAATCAATCAATCAATCAAAAAGTCAATTAATCCACGAATCAATGAATCAACTAAGAAGTCAATCAATTAATCAATCAATCAAGAAGTCAATCAATCCCCCAATCAATCAATCAATCAATAAATTAATCAATCAATCAATCAATTAATCAATCAATCAATCAATCAATCAAAAAGTCAATCAATCAATCAAAAAGTCAATCAATCCACGAATCGATGAATCAACTAAGAAGTCAATCAATTAATCAATCCATGAATCAATCAATCAATCAATCAATCAAAAAGTCAATCAATCCACGAATCAATGAATCAACTAAGAAGTCAATCAATTATTAATCAATCAATCAAGAAGTCAATCAATCCCCCAATCAATCAATCAATCAATAAATCAATCAATCAATCAATCAATCAATCAATCAATCAATCAATCAATACACCAATCAATCAATCAAAAAGTCAATCAATTAATCAATCAATCAATCAATCAATCAATCATCAATCAGACCTAATGCAGCAGCTGCTCACCTCCTTAGCAATGGACGAAGCGGCCGAACGGCCAAACGTGATGGAAGCGGGGCCGGCGCTGCTGCTGACGCCAGCGGCCGTGCTAACGCTGGACCTGTGCTGGCCCAGAGCCGCCTGCGGCTGCTGCATCAGGCTGCCCTGCCTGCTAAATGAAGGCGGTTGTACAGCCGCCGAAGCCGGCGCCGCCGCGGCCGCCGCCACAGACGTGGATAATTGTCTAGCCGACGATCGAAATCCGGGACGATGCTGCTGATGAGGCGGAGGCTGAGATTTCAACGCTATCGCGGCTCCTCCACCGCCAGAGGCGCCGCCGCCTCTGTTCCTCGGCATAGTCGCATAAGAATAGGCACTCCTAGACGGCAGAAAGCCGCCGTCGCTGGTGCTGGCGCCGTCGTCATTAATTAGCCGACCATTGGACGCTGTTCTAGAATGATAGCCAGGCGGCCTCTGCAGAGTTCTCCTGGACGAAGGCGTCCTAGTGAAGGACCGCTCTAGCCTAGGCCGGCGTTTCAATTCTTCGGCAGCTTGATGCTCGGTTCGACCGGAGTAGCGAAATTTTGAGCCGCCAACAAGGCCCATGATGGCGCCGGATTGTTGCGGCGGCGGCGGCCGGTGCAATCGAAAGAATGCGTGATGCTCTACGCAGGTTTGCCAAAGCCACTTGCATGCCCGGCTGCTCGCCAGGCTGAAAGTCAGAGTCTGGGTCGCTCCGGTAGAGTCTCGAACTGATAGCAGGAAATTCTTCCGTTTGAAACTGATTTTCAATAGGCTGAGCCAAGAGTACAAGTGAAGGCGTTGCGGCCCGCGGAACACAGCCACGCCGGAGGCGTTTACGCCTACTTGCATCTCCGTCTTCTCGGCGTCCTGCGGCGTTGCCATGGCGACGGGGGAGGATTAGGAAATTGTTAGCAAATCCCAGTTTTTTTCGGCAAGGACTAAGTTAAGAGAGCAGAATGCTGAGATGGGGATCAGAGCACTGAGATGAGGATCAGAGCACTGAGATGAGGATCAGAGCACTGAGATGAGGATCAGAGCACTGAGATGGGGATCAGAGCACTGAGATGGGGATCAGAGCACTGAGATGAGGATCAGAGCACTGAGATGGAGATTAGAGCACTGAGATGGGGATCAGAACACTGAGATGGGGCACTGAGATGGGGATCAGAACACTGAGATGGGGCACTGAGATGGGGATCAGAACACTGAGGTGGGGATCAGAGCACTGAGATGGGGATCAGAGCACTGAGATGGGGATCAGAACACTGAAGTGGGGATCAGAGCACTGAGATGAGGATCAGAGCACTGAGATGGGGATCAGAGCACTGAGATGGGGATCAGAGCACTGAGATGAGGATCAGAGCACTGAGATGGGGATCAGAGCACTGAGATGGGGATCAGAGCACTGAGATGAGGATCAGAGCACTGAGATGGAGATTAGAGCACTGAGATGGGGATCAGAACACTGAGATGGGGCACTGAGATGGGGATCAGAACACTGAGATGGGGCACTGAGATGGGGATCAGAACACTGAGGTGGGGATCAGAGCACTGAGATGGGGATCAGAGCACTGAGATGGGGATCAGAACACTGAAGTGGGGATCAGAGCACTGAGATGGAGATCAGAACACTGAGATGGGGATCAGAACACTGAGATGGGGATCAGAACACTGAGATGGAGATTAGAGCACTGAGATGGGGATCAGAACACTGAGATGGGGCACTGAGATGGGGATCAGAGCACTGAGATGGGGATCTGAACACTGAGATGAGGATCAGAGCACTGAGATGAGGATCAGAGCACTGAGATGAGGATCAGACAGTGGTGTGATTGGAAAGTTTGCCAAATTTCGCGCCGACTGAAAATTTTCGCGCCATGCCAATGATATTCTACTGACAGCCAAATAAGTCAATTGATGACACTTTTGAAGATGCGTCTGGCTACCAATTAGCATGTCTCTCAAGTCCCAGCCGTGTCCCGCCTGAACTTCTTGTTGGCGATGTTGGGTGGAATCTTTGAATCTGGGCAAATGGCCATCAGATCCTCGGCAAAGGTCCTCTTCTGATTCGAAGCTGCGATTCTTCAGTGCAATCCTGACAACACACACATCTGATCTCTGCCGCCCTTGCAGACGTAGCAGCCACATCTTCAGTGTCACTTTGCTTCTTTGCGACCACGAAATTCTCCACGAATCTCGAAATTCTCGAGATTAATCTCCTAAGCTATGACATTCTTGTATTTCATACTGTCTGACAAGAGAATAAGTGTAAAAAGCAGAAAATAAGAATGCAATTTTCGCGCCCATGGTTCCACAAAATTTCGCGCCAGACCCCCAGGATTCGCGCATTCGCGCCATTTTCGCGCCTGGCGCGAATTCGCGCCTGAATCACACCACTGGGATCAGAGCACTGAGATGAGGATCAGAGCACTGAGATGGGATAAGAACACTGAGATGGGGATCAGAACACTGAGATGGGGATCAGAACACTGAGATGGGGAGCAGAACACTGAGATGGGGATCAGAGCACTGAGATGGGATCAGAACACTGAGATGGGGATCAGAGCACTGAGATGGAGATCAGAACACTGAAGTGGGGATCAGAACACTGAGATATGGATCAGAACACTGAGATGGGGATCAGAAAACTGAGATGGGGATCAGAGCACTGAGATGAGGATCAGAACACTGAGATGGGGATCAGAGCACTGAGATGAGGATCAGAACATGGAGAACAGAACCGATATATAGGGGTCATGACAGAATGAAACTCACAGTGACAGGAAACAGGAAGCAGCCGTAGTGCTCCAACTGCCTGGCGGTGTGTAGGAAGCTCAACTCGGCACAAGCTGGCGTGAGGCTTCTGTAAAATTATATTTTTTGGTGAAAGACGGTTTAAATTTAATGTCTAATATAGTTTTGATTATACTACTTTTAATAAAAATGACAGCGTTTTCTGTAGAATATTATAACCATACTGATTTTTTTATATCCATGGAGAAAATTCATGCGATAAATTGTGGTTATAAAATCCTGTTTATTAGAACTTAATATAGTCACGTTATGACTGCTGCAAGCACTTATGCTATGCCTTTGATGGCAAAGGATTTTGCAGCAGCTTCGAACATGACAAAAAATTAAAGAATGGCATTTCGGATTTGAGTCTAGAAATGGGGATCAGAGTCTGGAAATGGAGATCCGAATCAAGGAATTGGGGATCAGAATTCTGAGATAAGGATCAGAATCGGGAGTGGGGATCAGAATCGGGAATAGGGATCAGAATCGGAAATGGGGATCAGAGTCGGGAAGTGGGGATTAGAATCGGGAAATGGGGATCAGAATCGGGAAATGGGGATTAGAATCAGGATATGGGGATCAGAATTTGGATATGGGGATCAGAATCGGGAAATGGGGAGCAGAATCAGGAAACGGGGATCAGAATCGGGATATGTGGATAAGAATTAAGAAATGGGGATCAGAATATTGATGAAACGGGAATTAGAAATAAACATAGAATTGTAGAATTATTATGCGAACTTTGAAAAGCCATTTCTTTCACATGGCAATTACGATTATTCAATTTACAAATAATTCGATTTATCTAGTCACGTTTTGACTGCAGCAACTATAAAAATATTATTTAAACAAGTTGAAGCAGCTTCGAGCATGACAGTTCTGATTTACAATACAAAAATGCTGAAATTCATCACTCTTTACCTGTGCTTCTGATGCAACAGGGCTACATCTTTCTCAAACGCAGGCGTCTGATTGGGCAAGAATCTAAAATCGCCAACGTAACCATCTCTGTGCTGCTCGGCATTGTAATCGCCTAATTCTGACTGCAGAGCGTAGCTGGCTAGCAGTACGGCCGTATCGTAGGGGCATAGCAACCGACCGAGAGTAGGTCCTTTTTCAACTGTAGGAAAAAATGATAGCGAGTGTACTCCTCCTGTAAGCGCGACGGGTCCGAGGCGTAGAACTTCACGCCGAAGTGAAAGTTGTAGGGCGGCGGCACTGCAATGTCAATGGGATTTAGTTAGTTGTGACTGATCCCAACTGGGGAATTCTTACTGATCCCTGATCCCAATTGGGGATTTTTACTGATCCCTGATCCCAACAGGGGATTCTCATCGATCCCTGATCCCAACTGGGAATTCTTACTGATCCCTGATCCCAACTGGGGATTCTTACTGATCCCTGATCCCAACTGGGGATTCTTACTGATCCCTGATCCCAACTGGGAATTCTTACTGATCCCTGATCCCAACAGGGGATTCTCATCGATCCCTGATCCCAACTGGGAATTCTTACTGATCCCTGATCCCAACTGGGGATTCTTACTGATCCCTGATCCCAACTGGGAATTCTTACTGATCCCTGATCCCAACAGGGGATTCTCATCGATCCCTGATCCCAACTGGGAATTCTTACTGAATCTGATCCCAACTGGGGATTTTTACTGATCCCTGATCCCAACAGGGGATTCTCATCGATCCCTGATCCCAACAGGGGATTCTCACTGATCCCTGATCCCAACTGGGAATTCTTACTGATCCCTGATCCCAACTGGGAATTCTTACTGATCCCTGATCCCAACTGGGGATTCTTACTGATCCCTGATCCCAACTGGGGATTCTTACTGATCCCTGATCCCAACTGGGAATTCTTACTGATCCCTGATCCCAACTGGGGATTCTTACTGATCCCTGATCCCAACTGGGGATTCTTACTGATCCCTGATCCCAACTGGGAATTCTTACTGATCCCTGATCCCAACAGGGGATTCTCATCGATCCCTGATCCCAACAGGGGATTCTCATCGATCCCTGATCCCAACAGGGGATTCTCATCGATCCCTGATCCCAACAGGGGATTCTCATCGATCCCTGATCCCAACAGGGGATTCTCATCGATCCCTGATCCCAACTGGGAATTCTTACTGATCCCTGATCCCAACTGGGGATTCTTACTGATCCCTGATCCCAACTGGGAATTCTTACTGATCCCTGATCCCAACAGGGGATTCTCATCGATCCCTGATCCCAACTGGGAATTCTTACTGAATCTGATCCCAACTGGGGATTTTTACTGATCCCTGATCCCAACAGGGGATTCTCATCGATCCCTGATCCCAACAGGGGATTCTCACTGATCCCTGATCCCAACTGGGAATTCTTACTGATCCCTGATCCCAACTGGGGATTCTTACTGATCCCTGATCCCAACTGGGTATTCTTACTGATCCCTGATCCCAACTGGGAATTCTTACTGATCCCTGATCCCAACTGGGGATTCTTACTGATCCCTGATCCCAACTGGGAATTCTTACTGATCCCTGATCCCAACTGGGGATTCTTACTGATCCCTGATCCCAACTGGGTATTCTTACTGATCCCTGATCCCAACTGGGAATTCTTACTGATCCCTGATCCCAACTGGGGATTCTTACTGATCCCTGATCCCAACTGGGAATTCTTACTGATCCCTGATCCCAACTGGGGATTCTTACTGATCCCTGATCCCAACTGGGTATTCTTACTGATCCCTGATCCCAACTGGGAATTCTTACTGATCCCTGATCCCAACTGGGGATTCTTACTGATCCCTGATCCCAACTGGGGATTCTTACTGATCCCTGATCCCAACTGGGTATTCTTACTGATCCCTGATCCCAACTGGGAATTCTTACTGATCCCTGATCCCAACTGGGGATTCTTACTGATCCCTGATCCCAACTGGGAATTCTTACTGATCCCTGATCCCGACTTGGGATTTTCAGTGATCCCTGATCCCAACTGGGGATTTGCATTGATCCCTATTTGGGATATCATAGTGGATTTGAATTCACCCCAGCTGAATGCAGAATGCCGATAGATCCCATCACGCAAAAGTACAAAAAAAATCAAAATACAAACGCACCATGTTTCAACTGCTTTCGCAGCGGCTTGGTCGGGTCCAACCAGTGCTGTAAAAAGTGGAACAATAAGATAAATAATTCTAAATAATATTGAAAAGCTTGAGATATAAGCTTTTAAAAGATGAGCAAAAAGCCACCTCACCTTAGAATTTGGTTCATCCTGAAACTCTAAGCCAAAATAGTCGCGTTCAAGCAATTCCAGATATTCGAATACGGAGTCCAATAAAGCTTGGCCTTTGCATTTTCTCTGAAAGCATTTTGCAGAGGTTCAATATAGCATATGATAAATAATAATAATCCATATTTCTGGGCGTTTAATTACATCAAGATTACAAAAAGTGACTTTCGAATTTAGACTTCACGCTACCAAAAGTACATTTTATCAAGACTTCAGGTACTGTTAAAGTACATTCAATCTAGACTTAGAATTCATAAAAGTACTTTTAAATAACCAATATTCTAAAAACTATCGAATTACTTTCAACATAAATATTCGATATTATGTTTAAAAATTACATTTCAATTTAAGAGTTTGTATCCATAAAAGTACTTTTCGATGAAGATAAGTACATTTTTAATCTGTATGAAAGACTACGGATGAACTTTTCAATTAGGATTCACTTAACTTAATCAAGACATTAAAAATAAGTGCTCACATCAACATCGAACGAAGTGTGCGTATCGTCCAGAAAGATGACGATACACCTGACCTGATTAGCTGGCTCCTGACGGCTGGCCGCCTCAGTCCTGGCTACGTGGTAACTGCCTATGAAGCGGAACGACATCGCGTGTCATCCTAATTAACTATGTGACTGCCATGCAAAATAGTCAAAAGCAGGTTTCAGCATAAACTTATTATGATATAATCATAATCAAATATGTAATCAACTAATCTAAGCCTTGATTGCTATATTTAGTAGATTGTTATTGCACTTACTACGACTATAATACAATATGCTTAATATAGCAAAGTTTAAGCATCAGAATAGCAGTGTCATTTGCTGGCAATGCTGGCAATTTCGGCAATTAAAGACCAGGATGTCAGCTGGAGTTGGCTACAAACTTCATAATCTAAATATAATACTCAAGCCTCTTATTGAAGTAATTATTAATCTTATTTTTATCTTTTAATTTTAGTTTTGCTATACCTATTACATTCATTTGCTACTACACCCCTGTATAAACTATGCCTGGATGCATGATTTACCTTATATACTTATATGTGCTTAGAAGAGTAAAAGTTATTGCCTGGTAGCAAATTGTATAGCATGGTCCTCTCATATGCTAGCATCCTAGAATCTATTCCAAACAGTCAATCAGTGTAGATTTTTTGAGCTAAGCTTGAGTTGAATAGTCATTTAACAAATTTTGAACTGTGAAGTAGTTACTATTGGCTATTATTATACTATATAATTTTATTTATAAACAATAACTAACCAGTTAGGAAAGTGGCATAAGATATATTAGATACTAGCATAAATTTTTGGAGATTATCTATATTCTAAGTAAAAAAAACTTAGAATACATAAGTTACACACCCTTAATATCAGTAAGGTGACAGATTTCACTAGATTTTTTAGTATAAAAGGTTATTTCTCAAGTGCACTTGGCACATTTGGAATAAAAGGAGAAAAAAGGCTTGCAACTTGGCACAGTTGGCACATGACCTAGATTTCCTTGATCAATAATTAATATAACCATTTTGCTAATTTTTATAATATATATTATATTATTTATATAATTCTTAGCATTTTTAGAAGTTTGTTAGTTATAATTAGTAACTTTTATGACAATTGTTAATTTTATTACTTTTATTCTATTTTATTTTATAGACTACTCAAAGTTTAAATTCAATTCAATTTGGACAAAAACAAAGCCATTCCAATTGATTAAGTCAAGGACTAGATAGGAGTAAAAGTAATCATAAATTAAAAAATACCCTTTTTAACATATGTAAGTAATAAGCCTTTACCTTGAAAATTAACAAAAATTGAAAAAAAACTGTCTTGG
Organism: Macrostomum lignano; assembly: GCA_002269645.1. NCBI lineage: Eukaryota > Metazoa > Platyhelminthes > Macrostomidae > Macrostomum > Macrostomum lignano. The sequence goes on along the minus strand of NIVC01000532.1, from coordinate 484,171 downwards.
GTCTTTGGGAAAGATCCTAGGAGAGCTTAAAATTATATGTATATTATGTATGGTCTATATATTTCACTCATTTCCATTTTCCTATTGGTAAGGGACCTAGGCCTAGTATTTAAAAAAAATAGATGCTAAAATAGAAGTATTTTATATTATAATCATTCCTTTTGTCTTTTGGCCTAGCTTTTATTCTAGCTTGATCTATAGATGTATATCCACTAAAAAAGTAAGTAGCCAAGCACAAAATAAATACCTTATTGTATATTTATCACATTTTGCATAGCATTATTATCAGCAATGCTTTCTTATTAAACTAATAATGATATATTTGATATATATGGATCTATGGGAATAAATTGGCACAAACACTAAAAAGATTAAAGTTTTTGTATTATGGATAATTCATTTTAAGTCTATTATTATGTCAATATTTATAATGATTGATCAAAACAAAATAATGCAAAATAATAAAACAATAGCTATTAAGTTGCTAATTAATGATAGAGAGAATAGATATAATAGAGATTCAATGTTGTGCTCATCTTGGTTGTACACTAAATTGCTTTTGGCTAGGCCCCTCCTCTCTTCTATGTATTGTTTAGGCTTGTTTTTGACCCATTTTTATGAGTATTTCAATTATACTCATAGGCCTAACCTATTTATTAAAATGCTGGCTCACTAGCTAAAAAAATATAGGCCTACCTAGGCCTTAGTCTAGCTCATATACCTAAACTACTACTGTCTAGGCCTATCAGCACAGCACATAACTAGACAAAATTTTAGAAATCATCAGAATAACTATATTTATAACCTTAGGCTTAGACAGTAGAAGAAAATAAAAGCTTTGATACAGCAATACAATTTTATTGTTTAGAGGTAGAGCACATTTGTAAATTCGACACCGGGCTGACGCTCTGGGTTTGAGTCTGAGACTGTCTGTCACTCTGTCTTGGTTAAGCTAATTATTACAGTAAATATTGTCATTAGCTTCTCTCTCACCATCATATAAATCTGCAACATCACATCACACCGCATGCACAAACACATAAAACTCCTAAAACAGATTTATTATAAGAAAGGGCAAGGCATAAAAAGCAAAAAGTGACGTTTAAAGTGAAAATTTTTAAAATACTTTATTATCCATGGAATTAAACCCTTTCCGTTAAGTTAAATTGTTTGCCTCGTTTAACAAAAATACTTTCGGGTATTTAGTAATATACTCTTTAAGATAACAATAAGACCACTTGCTAATTTATCTTATCTTTTTTATATTTCCTGAACCAAGATTTTTACCATTGTTCAATAATTTACGTTTTGTCAAGTCACAGGAGCTTCCATCAGCACAGCAACAATTAAAATTTTTAAGTAACTGTGATTCAGTTACGGGTACTACCGAAGTTTTAATGGATAGTGAGTATTTGGAGTTATGGAAAAATTTTTAGTCACCCTTTATAGGAATTTATTTAACTACTTTATATTAACCAGCCTAATTGGCGCTGATCTCCCGACACTGAGATCGACTGTGCCAGACGACTCGTGCAGCGCAATGCTGCTATTTTCGGCAATGAAAGCGATGAAGTCAAGGCTGCACGGGACTCACTGCAAAAAGAACCTATGCGCGGCAAGTTGAAATTTTTATTGAGGAGGCAGTGAAAGAAATTCAGCTTTGCGACCGACAACTGTCGTCATAGTGCTGCCTGGCGTGCTATCATGCGATAATACCATGCGAGCAGATGCTGCTGCCGGTGTTGACTTTGACCAAGGGTCTTAAAGCTCTCAGAACTGACTCCAGCGATTACCAGCCTGGCTTAACAAGCACTGTATTCTTGGAGGCAACGCCGAAGCCCACGCCCCTGCTCAGTGGCGCATTTCTAAGATAGTATCCATTCCGAAGACGGGCACCTCCACCAGCCTGGACAATCAGCGTGGCATAGCACTAGAATGAACCGCGGCCAAGCTACTCAATGCTGTGCTGCGCAACCGCCTTTTGCGCCTGGGCTGAATCCGCTGCTTCTCAGCTGGCAAAGTGGTTTCAGACCAGGCAGGTCTACAACTGAGCAGGTTGCAACCATCCGCTGCATCATCGAAGGCTGTAACTAAGACGCACCAGCGTTCCATCTCAATTGATTTTGTCGACTTCCGCAAAGCGTTCGACTCAGTTGACAGACCTGCACTCCCATGGATTCTATCCTACTATGGCGTTCCTTCCAAAGAACTTGTAGCTGCTGTGATGGACTTGTACAGCGATTCAATAGCGTTTGTTCAGTCGAGCGACGGCGCCACTGAAGAATTCAGCACAACTTCCGGCGTCCTTCAGGGCGACACGCTGGCTCCACTACTCTTCATTGTTGTGGTAGACTATTTTCTTCGCCGATGCCTGTGTGAAGATGATGGCTATGTGCTGGTCTCACGCCGAACCTCCCGACATCCCGCCGTCTCGCTGCCTGCTCTCGCCTATGCTGACGACATTGCCCTTCTGTTTCGCGATCCGGCTGCTGCCCAACCAACGGGCTCTGTCTAGACTCTACGAAGAGGGCACCCGAGTTGCCTTGGTGATCAACGCATCCAAAACTGAGGTGCTCCACGTGGGCACTGCAACTACCCCTGCGCTAGCTCTTCCAAATGGAGAAGTCGTCAATGTGTGCGAGGACTTCCGCTATCTCGGCTCCCTTGTCTTGAGCCCCGACACCATTGTCTCTGACAGGAGGACTCAGGCCTGGCGTGCGGCACGCATGCTCAGGAGTGTCTTCAATTCAACCGCTTGCGACGACCTAAAGATGCGCCTTTTCCGCACTTCCGTTGAGCCGATTCTCCTATATGGCATGGAGGCTGTGCCAATGACTGCGACGCGACAGCAAGCCCATGGATGCTCACTACAGGTCGCTGCTCCGCTATGCGCCCTGGGGCCTGATGGGACCTGATGACTCACGCTGGTGTTCCCGCGCTCAGCTGCACTATCCGTAAACGCCGTCAGATGTTACTTGGCCACTGCCTAAGAAGCCACGGCCGCGGCGAGCAAAATCCTCTGGCGCAGGCTCTCCTGCATCAGCCCACTGAGCGCCTGCGCCGTGGCCAAGGCCGATCTGTGACGGTAAATGATACGTTTCTGGCTGACTTGCAGGCCATCGGGCTCAGCCCCCAGTCCGCCTTGACTTGCCCCTCGCGGTTGTTCTGCGAACGCGTCCGCGCAAAGTCTAGCTAGATGTCTTTTTGTCTGCTACTCTCTGTGTCGCTATATATATACATATACTTTAGTTCGTCAACATTATAAAGAAGATCGCATGGGATGTACATGCGTAACGCAAAGGACGACATATGAATATTTTTAAGTCTAAGACAATGAAAAAGCATTTTAAAGTATAGCAACTTCGTTTGTCCAAAAAATCGAAAAGCGTCTTGACTCAGGTTGGGTGTCAACCGGCCTCTAATTCGCCAAATTCCCAATTCGCCGAATTCCCGCGATTCGACAAATCCCGATTCACCGACTTCATATCGAATCCAAGACACTTGGGGTCCATTTAAATTGCCCGGCCACCAAGATTTGCCCACAGGATCGATTTTTCCTCTCAGTAGTGCTTACACGCGCCTGAGATTTTGTCTTTTTCATATCTATTATATACATGTACATACTACAATTAGGGAGTGCATCGATCTTTGAGCTAATAATTCATCAATATGTTATGTCGCTTTGTCCCTAAATCTCTTTATTAAGACTTTATACAAAGCAGGGGGGGGGGCAAATGCAGACAAAATCTGCCGCGTGGAGATACCCGAGTGTAAACTTCGACGTCGAATCAGATCGAGTCGAATCGACCGGGACGACCGAATTCCTGTGTAAATGCGCTGCAAAAAAGCTTTGCGGGCAAATCTCGGCAGGCAATTTCATCTGCGGGAAATTCTCGCGTGCTAACGTGCAATTTTAAGTTTTAAAATTGCGCTCTTGCAGAAGAGACAACAGTTAAAATTGCGCTCTTGCAGAAGAGACAACAGTTAAAATTGCGCTCTTGCAGAAGAGACAACAGTTAAAATTGCGCTCTTGCAGAAGAGACAACAGTTAAAATTGCGCTCTTGCAGAAGAGACAACAGTTAAAATTGCGCTCTTGCAGAAGAGACAACAGTTAAAATTGCGCTCTTGCAGAAGAGACAACAGTTAAAATTGCGCTCTTGCAGAAGAGACAACAGTTAAAATTGCGCTCTTGCAGAAGAGACAACAGTTAAAATTGCGCTCTTGCAGAAGAGACAACAGTTAAAATTGCGCTCTTGCAGAAGAGACAACAGTTAAAATTGCGCTCTTGCAGAAGAGACAACAGTTAAAATTGCGCTCTTGCAGAAGAGACAACAGTTAAAATTGCGCTCTTGCAGAAGAGACAACAGTTAAAATTGCGCTCTTGCAGAAGAGACAACAGTTAAAATTGCGCTCTTGCAGAAGAGACAACAGTTAAAATTGCGCTCTTGCAGAAGAGACAACAGTTAAAATTGCGCTCTTGCAGAAGAGACAACAGTTAAAATTGCGCTCTTGCAGAAGAGACAACAGTTAAAATTGCGCTCTTGCAGAAGAGACAAGCAGTTATTTAAAATGCGCGTCCGTGTGTTCGAGACGTGCATTCGAAATGCGCGCTAATTGTGCCGGTGCGCCCTTCCGCCACGTACGTAGAGCTGCAGTTTCAAAATGCGCTAAAGGTTTATCTTTGAAATTATGTTAACAAATACGCTCATTTGGTGTTCATGACCATGATGGTACACCGGACGTGTTGAATATAATATCATGTGTAGTAAAAAAAATTAGTCAAAAATCAACTTAAGTAAAGAAACAATCAAGTAAAGTAAGTCACAATGATTCTATTTTAATTGATATATACAATACGTACGAACTACTTTATAAATAAAAATACAGATCACTCGTATTAATAAAATAATTAACTACGTACACTTAAGAATAAATGATACTTCTACTGTGTACACTGTATGAAATAATAAGTATCGACTTTATGGTTAAAAACAAAAAAAAATCTTTCGTTAATACAGACAGTTTATGAATTTTATAATCACTTACAGTATTGGCATTTGGCACTCAGTTAATCCAAAGAGAACAGGAAAAAAACGTTTTAATTTACGCGCCAAAAAGAGAGTGAGCAAATGATTAATTTTGCTGCTATATGCCGTATTACTGAATGCATACCCGGATGTGTAAGTTATAATGTAAAATGTAATTTTTAGCTTTACAAATAGATTCAATCATAACTGTATTAGAATTTGCTCAGGATTGCAAATGCAACAACTGTTTGAGAGCCTGAGTGGCGGCTAGACACTGCTGCTGCAGAGTTGCCGGTCGCTGCTCGTTGCTGTCATCAGATTCGGCGCACTTAGCAACAGCGGCGCGGGCACCATCAGCATCCTCGAGCCAGTCCTTCGGCGGTGTTGGCAGCTCTTCCGGCTTAGGCGGTTCGTGAATTCGTCCAGAGGCCAGTAGTACAGGTGGCGGAGATGACGACGACTTTGAATTCGGCGATCGGCGATGCTGCTGCTGCGACCAATTAGGCCTACTAGGCTTGTTGTTCTGAGTACCTTTATTGTTAATGTTGGCACTGGCCACATCTGCGTAGCTTCTCCACGTACTATTGCTACTAGTAGTGATTGACGATTGTTGTGGAACGTCATTGAATTTGACGCTGCTGTCCTTGCCGCTGCCCATTGTAATTTTCTTATGTTTATAGATTTTTTGGTATTTTGGCTTTTTAAAAAAATCTTTATGTTTCGCTACATGTAGCACCAGATTGGTGATGATGTCGGCGCTTAGATAAGAAAGACCAAAATGCAAATGGCGAAGGCCAGTTCAGGCTCAGGCGCTTCAATATATTTACAAGTCCAACCGGCCAGTCCACGGAATTCCCGGCGGGAGTTGTACGAGAGAGAGCTAGGTAAATGTACATTTGACGGAGATCACGTGAATTTCTGTCTTTTCTGTTCGTTCCTATACTATCTGTCGTTTGTGCCTGCGTGGCATTTTTGTCAATCCTTAGTCAGAACTATTTTTAGATCCACAAGACGAAAACCCTCTGTGTACGCAAGAAGCGCTTTCGCTCCGCTCATGCAAAACCGTTATGCAAGTTACAACTAATAATAGATGTTGAATCACGGGAAATAGGAATTGTTCCTAGTTAATGTGACACCATTTTTTATCTCTGGAGCTTCTCATCGGGATTAGTTTGGTAAATAAATAATAAGTTTACTTAGACGGACAGAAATAGCTTTGAAGAAAGCGAAACAAATACTTGCATTAAAATGATAGTGCCTGATATTGATTCTAAATGGGGAATTCAGTGTCTAAAAGTACATCTCAACTGTAGTAGGATTTAACTAATCCGCAGGTAAATAGGACTTTTAGGGTTGTTTAGACTGGAGCTTCAGTATATAGATAAAGAAAATTTTATGATCTTCAGGCTGATCTTCAGATGCATGCATGTATAATCATCTAAAGTGGCCTGAAGAATTATCTGAAGCTATAGTACTCAGGGTTAGAATCTTCAGGCTAAGATTCTTTCAGGCTTAGATTCTTCAGGCCAAGATTTTAAGCTTATAAAATCTTAAGCCTAGAACCTCCAGACTCAGAACCTTCAGGCTTAGAACCTTCAGGCTTAGAACCTTCAGGCTCAGAACCTTCAGGCTCAGAACCTTCAGGCTTAGAACCTTCAGGCTCAGAACCTTCAGGCTTAGAACCTTCAGGCTTAGAACCTTCAGGCTCAGAACCTTCAGGCTTAGAACCTTCAGGCTCAGAACCTTCAGGCTTAGAACCTTCAGGCTTAGAACCTTCAGGCTCAGAACCTTCAGGCTTAGAACCTTCAGGCTTAGAACCTTCAGGCTTAGAATCTTCTCAGGCTTAAAATCTTTAATCTCATGATCCTCAGGCTTTTTAGACTTTTTTCTTTCGGTTTATCTTTCGTAAAAATTGCGATAAAAAGATTCACAGCAATTGCCATTTAGCCGCAAGCTTTAAGCTTGCTTTCGAAGCAATTTTGTCGCTTATGCTACTAAAATCGTATACATAAGTAGGAAATAACGAATCCGACGCTAAAATTCGCAATGACACGCATATTTGTTGCCGATATTAATTCAAACAATTAGTTGCAACAAATTAGTTTTCTTAAAATATGAAATACATAAGTTAACAGAGCACTGTTGTTACTAGCCAAATTTGGAGTCTGTTGCGCGTTAGATGTAACTCGGTATCGTTTACACGCACTGTACGCAAATGCCATGAAATTGCTTTTGAATATACTGCCACAGCTCAAATAATAGTCTGTACGCATGAGAAAATATATCGATTTAGTTAAGTTGCATCCAGGAGAAGCGGAAAATGGCGATAAAATGACTTATGGGATTTAGATCAGAGTTGTCCGGGCAAGGATGCTGCATTTCGTGTAGAAATATCGAATTTCAACAATTTTACAGATGATGGTCATCCCTGTGCCAGCATCTCTAACTTGGGCATCCTACTTCCATACGCATTGCACGTTAGATGGGTTGCGTGAGGCCAATCAGCTGGTGACAATTCGACTCCAAATCATCAGCCATCAAGCCATCAGGATTAATGGAAACTTCAAAAACAAATTTTTACTGACGCGGCTTTGTTCGTGCAGTTTATAAATTGTGTTTGACAGACATATTTGGACAAAAATGTGCGGACGCGGATGAGCCAAATCATTTTTGCTAGCAGAAGGTTTAATTTCTGATCGAATGAAATTTAAGTTTAAAATATCGATTTAGCGGGAAACCACCCCACTCCGCTTGGACTCACTCGCACATTTGGGGTAATTTGATTTAGCGGACAACCACCCACCCCACTCCGCTTGGACTTCTCTCACATTTGGGGTAATTTGATTTAGCGGACAACCACCCACCCCACTCCGCTTGGACTTACTCGCACATTTAGGGTAATTTGATTTAGCGGACAACCACCCACCCCACTCCGCTTGGACTCACTCGCACATTTGGGGTAATTTGATTTAGCGGACAACCACCAACCCCACACTCACACATTTGGGGTAATTTGATTTAGCGGACAACCACCCACCCCACTCCGCTTGGACTTCTCTCACATTTGGGGTAATTTGATTTAGCGGACAACCACCCACCCCACTCCGCTTGGACTCACTCGCACATTTGGGGTAATTTGATTTAGCGGACAACCACCCACCCCACTCCGCTTGGACTTACTCGCACATTTAGGGTTATTAATTTATCGAACAACCACCCCCACTCCGCGTGAAGTTATCTGTACACTGTGCCGCCCGATAATGGATACTGAGGGTTCGGGGGAGAAATTTCTGCGAAGTTTATCTAAGGCAGATTTAAACCTTCAAACGAATTGCTGAATGTACTTTAACGAGATTAAAAGTCAATACCAGTCACCAGTACATGTATTTGCAGACGCGGGCACTGAGAATAGATAACATGAGATTTGTTTCAACTTTGAATTGGCGCCAATTTTCTTAATTTCTCTAATTAATTTAACTTAATATTCAAATATTGAATCGTCTATAATTATACTTTGTCTAATGCAAATTAAATAACTGCGACTTTATTAGATAATTTGGCGCCAATTTAAATTTGACACTGATTTTGATCGAATCGACTGGAGGTAGAGCAGCAATAATTTTATCGAATTCCGATTGCAGGGTCCATCAATAATTACATGTATGTATAGCATGCATTCCATCTATGAGCGAAATACACATTGTAAATGACATCAGATGTCACCATTTACTTTTTATTCCACATCACCGTATTAATGAAGCAAAAGGCCGCTGGCTGCACTTGCAAAGCTGGAGCCGGGTTATCTCTGTGAAATGCATGCTGTTGCCTGTTGTTCTGTTGTTGTTGTTACTGTTGGACTTCCGAATCAACTACTGCACATATCAATAAATTACGCGTGTATTTGGTCTGAGATTTGCGAGCGAAGCGGCCTTCAGCTTCAGCCGTCAACCGTCAAAATTATCGTCATAAAAATGATTATCAGACAAACTGCTCCTGCTCAGACTCGTCCACATCATCTGACAGGCAGGTCACCGTCATCTGCTTGCCTCCGCCGGAGGTCAGCTCCACGCTGGCCCGACACCTCTTGTCCAACTTCGAATCCGACTTGCCGCTGTCAATCAGCAGCTTCCTCTCGTCATCGTCGTCAGTGTCAGCGGGTGCGTCCTCCGTCATCTTCGAGCCTGTAGTCGCTTCGTTAGCCTTGACGACAGCGTTGTCGTGAGCATCGTCCGGTTTTGTTGTTTTGTTAATCGAAGACTTCGACTCGGCAACCGCGGTGGCGGCGGCCGCGGCGGCAGCGGCAGCGGCGGCGGCAGCTGCGGCCAGCGACTCCTCCTGCTTCTCCAGCCGCGTTCCAGTCGTTGGCGGCCTCGCAGCAGGCGGCGGCAGCTTCGACTGCTGACGATTGTTCCGCCGCATCAGGCCGTTGATCGCGGCGGCTTTGTCGTCCGACAGACCGGCGGCGCCTGCGACGCCCTTGTCGACGTGTCGTTGAATGTACTTTTTATTGCCGCCCTGACCGTAGCGACCGCCCTGGTTGGAGTTGGTCAGATCTTTGGTCATGATCTTCATGTACTTGTTCTCTTTCATCTGGTTCTGCATGTACTTGTAGTAGGTGTTGAAGTTGTTGCCGATGATGGGGATGGCCAGCCCGGTTACGATGCAGCCTGCGGGTTGGACGATTTGGTCAGGAATTGCCAGGATATGCTGACACCTATGCCTCTGACTCCCGTCTTTCTGACACCATCATACATGTACTGACTCTCACCCTTTGACACCATAATCCCACTGACACTGACCATTTGACACCCTAATCCCACTGACGCTGACCATTTGACACCCTAATCCCACTGACACTGACCATTTGACACCCTAATCCCACTGACGCTGACCATTTGACACCCTCATTCTACTGACACCGACCCTTTGACACCCCCATCCTACTGACACTAATCCTTTGACACCCCCATCCTACTGACACTGACCCTTTGACACCCCCATCCTACTGACACTAATCCTTTGACACCCTCATCCTACTGACACTGACCCTTTGACGCCCCATCCTACTGACACTGACCCTTTGACATCCCCATCCTACTGACACTAATCCTTTGACACCCCCATCCTACTGACACTGACCCTTTGACGCCCCATCCTACTGACACTGACCCTTTGACACGCACACCCTGTGAGTTCCCAGCCAAATTTTCTGCGTGAATAACTTAGGAAATTTTATTTTGTTGCGGTTCCTACTACTCGTAATGATACGGGCTTAGGACGAATCAGAAGACCTGCCTCTCACAGAAACACAGCCCAGTAACTAGTGAAGCCCAAGATGTCATAAAACATCAGTGTCCCCTACTTGGCCTTTTCTTTGATTTCCAATTTCAATCGAGATCAAACTTTTGTTAATTAGTTCTACTTCTTTAAAGAGAATCTCTAAGAAAGAAATTCTCTCTCCCTCCTCTCGTCTCTCCCTCCTCTCGTCTCTCTCCCTCTCGTCTCTCCTCTCATCTCTCTCTCTCGTCTCTCTCCCTCTCGTCTCACTCCCTCTCATCTCTCTCCCTCTCATCTCTCTCCCTCTCGTCTCTCCTCTCATCTCTCTCTCTCTCTCTCTCTCCCTCTCGTCTCTCTCCCTCTCGTCTCTCCTCTCATCTCTCTCTCTCTCTCTCTCTCTCCCTCTCGTCTCTCTCCCTCTCATCTCTCTCCCTCTCGTCTCTCCTCTCATCTCTCTCTCTCTCTCTCTCTCTCTCTCTCTCTCTCTCTCTCTCTCTCTCTCTCTCTCTCCCTCTCGTCTCTCTCCCTCTCGTCTCTCTCCCTCTCATCTCTCTCCCTCTCGTCTCTCTCCCTCTCTCTCTCTCTCTCTCTCCCTCTCGTCTCTCTCCCTCTCATCTCTCTCCCTCTCGTCTCTCTCCCTCTCATCTCTCTCCCTCTCATCTCTCTCCCTCTCGTCTCTCTCCCTCTCATCTCTCTCCCTCTCATCTCTCTCCCTCTCGTCTCTCTCCCTCTCATCTCTCTCCCTCTCATCTCTCTCCCTCTCATCTCTCTCCCTCTCGTCTCTCTCCCTCTCATCTCTCTCCCTCTCGTCTCTCTCCCCCTCTCCCCTCTCTCCCTCTCTCTGCAGCATATCTCTTCTCCCCACTCCCACTTTCCCTTTGTCCCTCTCTCCTTCTCCCTTTCATCTGTTTCTTCACCCCCCCAATCGTCAAAACCGAAGCGCCATGAGCCAGCACTATCTTACCATCCCCTATAGCACAGGCCAGATATAACTCATACACTACAGGGCCAAATGGGCACACGCAAAGCTACAGAAACACACAGATGAGGCAGAATTAGCAATTTAAATAACCGGCGCCAACAACTATAGGGACTGGGTGGGCACAGCTGCATTTAACAAGATCGAACTTAACTGTACTGTCGGCAAGTGTGGAGAGAGAGGCTGGTAGTCAGCTGTGTTGGGACTGTAAGCTCTGTGCGTGTGCGTGGTGCGTGTGTGTGTGTGCGTGGTATTCAAGTTGGGCGGTCGATGAAGGTTTGGGGAGCTGGCCAACAAGCTGACTGCTAGAGTCAAAGCAATGGTTAAGTCGTATCGCGCTCGCTTATACCAGCAGCATATCAATACGATTTCGCTTCAGCACTCAACAACCCAAACTGCAGGCTGTCGGGCTTTCTTGGGTCAGTGCAGAGTAATAATTCTACTCAATAATGACGAGTACTACACCCAGATTAGTGCATGAGATATTATTTGCTATATGAAAGCTGCTAAAATATGCAATCTGTCGCTGTAAAAAGCTTGAAAATTTTATAAATTTGCATTTGGGAGCTAAGGAGTGCGCTGTGGAAAATCACGGGGTTACAGAGAGAAAATATACTGCAGGGAGAGACTAGATGCGCCGCAGGGAGAGAATCTTGTATGTCTTGCAAGATGTCTTGCATGGGAGAGAAGAGAGTTGCTGCAGGGAGAGAATAGATATGCTTCAGGAGAGAATAGATGTCCTGAAGGGAGAGAATAGATGTCCTGAAGGGAGAGAATAGATGTCCTGAAGGGAGAGAATAGATGTGCTGAAGGGAGAGAATAGATGTCCTAAAAGGAGAGAACAGATGTCCTGAAGCTCAAGCTCAAGAAAATTCAAAGATGGGAACAAAAATCAAAGAAGCGGGACAGCGACAGAAACCACAAGCAGGCCGCAGCAGGGCGACATCAAATTAATGAGGCACATAGCAACACGACCAGAAACTGCTAGCGTATAGTACATGTAGATAATCAATGCTGCCACAATCGCATCCCAAGCTGGTAATCCCTAATACGGCCAGATTCCCCAATCGAATTCTGGTATCTGGCCGCAACTTCTGCATCAGTTTGTGAGGCTGGCTGGCTTGCGTGAGCCGCTGCGGAAAGTTCAGAAACTAATTCCCGTGCGCGTGTCTTCTTGCAGCTGCATTGGTCAATGACGCTTCTGAGGGAGCGGGCTGGCCGGGGAAATGAGATTGAGATGGGTGTGACACTTTTGTAAGATAGATAGATAGATAGATAGATAGATAGATAGATAGATAGATAGATAGATAGATAGATAGATAGATAGACAGATAGATAGATAGATAGATAGATAGATAGATAGATAGATAGATAGATAGATAGATAGATAGATAGATAGATAGATAGATAGATAGATAGATAGATAGATAGATAGATAGATAGATAGATAGATAGATAGATAGATAGATAGATAGATAGATAGATAGATAGATAGATAGATAGATAGATAGATAGATAGATAGATAGATAGATAGATAGATAGATAGATAGATAGATAGATAGATAGATAGATAGATAGATAGATAGATAGATAGATAGATAGATAGATAGATAGATAGATAGATAGATAGATAGATAGATAGATAGATAGATAGATAGATAGATAGATAGATAGATAGATAGATAGATAGATAGATAGATAGATAGATAGATAGATAGATAGATAGATAGATAGATAGATAGATAGATAGATAGATAGATAGATAGATAGATAGATAGATAGATAGATAGATAGATAGATAGATAGATAGATAGATAGATAGATAGATAGATAGATAGATAGATAGATATATAGATCCAGATAGACAAAATAACGGATAGTGAAGATAAACAAAACCATTCAGAATGGGGCAATAAAAGCGGCCCCAGCTCTTCAGTTCCCAATCCGATTTACACAACCGTTAATTGGCCCTTAGCGGTGTTGCAATCTCGCAGTCCTGCGTTGCAAGCCTAGCAAAAGGTTTCCGAAGCCACCCGTGCGAAAGCATGGGAGTCTAATCTGTATGCCCTCTGTATGCTGGTTTTTTACAAAAAGAACCCAGGGAATTTTCCTGACAGAAGCCGCATCATAGCGCATTCGGATAAACATTCGCCGAGGGTGGTGGGGAGGCAGTCAGTGTGAGGTAGGTTCAATAAGCCAGGTAGTTAGTGGACCGCAGGTTAATGCCGACATTGAATAGCACATCTCTTCTCTTCATGCAGGACATCTCTTCTCTCACTGCAGCACATCTCTTCTCTCCCTGCAGGACATCTCTTCTCTCACTGCAACAGCACATCTCTTCTCTCCCTGCAGCACATCTATTCTCTCCCTGCAGCACATCTATTCTCTCCCTGCAGCACATCTATTCTCTCTCTGCAGAACATCTATTCTCTCCCTGCAGAACATCTATTCTCTCCCTGCAGAACATCTATTCTCTCCCTGCAGAACATCTATTCTCTCCCTGCAGTGCATCTATTCTCTCCCTGCAGAACATCTATTCTCTCCCTGCAGTGCATCTATTCTCTCCCTGCAGAACATCTTTTCTCTCACTGCATGTCTATAACGCATCTCTCACTTAACCTCATGGCATTTACCTGCCCAGAAACCTCAATTAATTAAGGCCTGCCTCTGGTTAATTATTGACCATCCTGGGACTTGAGTAGTCAGGCACTGCCTGAGCAAACAATGAATAGATTATCACTCTATAAATGGCATAAACGCCACTCACTTATGCAATTTCAGTTTTGAACGTCGATGGGAAAATAGAAATATGATTTTAGTTAGTAGTTATTTAAATAATCGATTCAAAAATTTTAGAAAATTCTATATTTTTATCCATTAGTTTTTAATTATATATATGTAGGATAAATCAAATATTTAATTGCGTGGGGTTTGGTAAGATGTGCAGCCACTTACCAGACCGCAGCCCACCCCCACAACTCCAGTTTCCCAGAGTGATTAAGTGGACTGCCAACGCAGGGGTTGTCAGGGTGATACAAGGACTACTAAGGCTTAAATTAATCATCTGGATTGGAAACCAGAGTCTGGACCTCCACAGCTTGCGCTGGTCAGGAGGGGGGGTGAATGCAAATACATGTAGAACTGGGATCCAAAACAAGCATACGATGATGAGCGAGTGGGTTATACTGGTCTTGTTGATCTGTTTCCCGCACAGCGCTTAGATGGAGTGAACTTGTCAGGCTGGGGTCAACGGAATGAATGGGAGGGAGGCCGTGGAGTGCTGCACTGCCACCGAATCGGTTTGAGTGATGGATAGAGAGGGAGTGACACAGGGGGTGAGAGAGGGGTGAGAAAGGGGTGAGAGAGGGTGACACAGGAGATGAGAGAGGGGTGAGAGAGAGGGTGACACAGGAGATGAGAGAGGGATGAGAAAGGGGTGAGAGAGGGGTGAGAGAGGGGGTGACACAGGAGATGAGAGAGGGGTGAGAAAGGGGATGCAAGAGGGGGGAAAGAGGGGACGAGAGAGGGTTGAGAGAGGGGATGAGAGAGGGGACGAGAGAGGGGACGAGAGAGGGGTGAAAGAGGGGATGAGAGAGGGGTGAGAGAGGGGTGAGAGAGGGGGTGACACAGGAGATGAGAGAGGGGTGAGAAAGGGGATGCAAGAGGGGGGAAAGAGGGGACGAGAGAGGGGACGAGAGAGGGGATGAGAGAGGGGATGAGAGAGGGGATGAGAGAGGGGACGAGAGAGGGGACGAGAGAGGGGTGAAAGAGGGGATGAGAGAGGGGTGAGAGAGGGGTGAGAGAAGGGGTGAAACAGAAAATGATCGAGAGGGGATGCAAGAGGGGATGAGAGAGGGAATGAGAGAGGGGATGAGAGAGGGGACGAGAGAGGGGATGAGAGAGGGGATGAGAGAGGGGATGAGAGAGGGGATGAGAGAGGGGATGAGAGAGGGGGTGAAAGAGGGGATGAGAGAGGGGTGAGAGAGGGGTGAGAGAGGGGGTGAAACAGAAAATGATCGAGAGGGGATGCAAGAGGGGATGAGAGAGGGGATGAGAGAGGGGATGAGAAAGGGGACGAGAGAGGGGATGAGAGAGGGATGAGAGAGGGGATGAGAGAGGGGATGAGAGAGGGGATGAGAGAGGGGATGAGAGAGGGGATGAGAGAGGGGATGAGAGAGGGGATGAGAGAGGGGATGAGAGAGGGGACGAGAGAGGGGATGAGAGAGGGGATGAGAGAGGGGATGAGAGAGGGGATGAGAGAGGGGACGAGAGAGGGGATGAGAGAGGGATGAGAGAGGGGATGAGAGAGGGGATGAGAGAGGGGGTGAAAGAGGGGATGAGAGAGGGGTGAGAGAGGGGTGAGAGAGGGGGTGAAACAGAAAATGATCGAGAGGGGATGCAAGAGGGGATGAGAGAGGGGATGAGAGAGGGGATGAGAGAGGGGACGAGAGAGGGGATGAGAGAGGGGATGAGAGAGGGGATGAGAGAGGGGATGAGAGAGGGGATGAGAGAGGGGATGAGAGAGGGGATGAGAGAGGGGATGAGAGAGGGGATGAGAGAGGGGATGAGAGAGGGGATGAGAGAGGGGATGAGAGAGGGACGAGAGAGGGGATGAGAGAGGGGATGAGAGAGGGGATGAGAGAGGGGGTGAGAGAGGGGTGAGAGAGGGGATGAGAGAGGGGATGAGAGAGGGGGTGAAAGAGGGGATGAGAGAAGAGTGAGAGAGGGGATGAGAGAAATGATGCGAGAGGGGATGCAAGAGGGGATGAGAGAGGGGATGAGAGAGGGGATGAGAGAGGGGATGAGAGAGGGGATGAGAGAGGGGATGAGAGAGGGGGTGAAAGAGGGGATGAGAGAAGAGTGAGAGAGGGGATGAGAGAAATGATGCGAGAGGGGATGCAATAGGGATGAGAGAGGGATGAGAGAGGGGATGAGAGAGGGACGAGAGAGGGGGATGAGAGAGGGGATGAGAGAGGGGGATGAGAGAGGGGATGAGAGAGGGGATGAGAGAGGGGATGAGAGAGAGGGGATGAGAGAGGGATGAGAG
>NIVC01000532.1:391318-466065 GCA_002269645.1 Macrostomum lignano | reverse complement strand
AGCAGAGTTGGCGGTCAGATGACTCTGAGGACATTTTGCCTGTCTTCATGTTTCCACTCTTATTTTTAAAAAAGCTACCCCAAAATATTGAAAGACTGCAATTATGAATAATTAAATGTACACAGCATAAACCTGTGTGTGTGCCCTGATTTATGAGTTTCCGTTGCACACTTTGTGAGCTCGATCTAAACCAAGATTTCGAAGCGCTATTGTGACACTTTATGCTGCTTGCTTGCATATATATTGAGCATATTATTACTATATTACACATTACATAACTACTGTTGCTTCTTCTGTTTCTAAGATTCATTTGGCACTGGATTTGTATCTGTGAACTGCACAGTCGGAGCCGCTGATGCTGACTAGATGCTTTTCTGGAAATTGGCTCTCAGACTCTCAGCTGCACGCGCCCTCCCGTGCTTCATCAGAACTTGCTTGAGCTCGCCTTGGTCCTCCAGCTTGCCAACTACAAGAGCATCTTCATTAAGAGTGAGAGCCGAGAGCTCGTGCAGTTTCCAGTACCGCCTCAGACTAACCAACTTGGGGACAGTGGATAAGATATGTTTAGCAGTTTCGCATCTGAGCACTGCTCATCCAGTGTCCACTATTTAACTCGTGGACGATGTAATAGGGAGGGGGGGGTGGAGCAGTGCCATCCAAACTTCATCCAATTACGGTATTCAACTGTCCAGCAGCGCAGGATTCTGAGTAAAACTGCTCAAAACGAGTGAAAAAAAGACACTGCCGCCAGACGAGAGGGGGGCCTTTCAAAGTTAATTCCTCAGCTAGCAAGAGAGGAGAGTGAGAGAAATGAGTTTTGCACAGGCAGCACCAGGCGTGTAAAAACTCTACCAGATTGGCAGGTCTTATATACAGTTTTAAGAGTCTGCTCCCCCTGCCTGGCCTAATTCCTGCCATCCCCTGAAAACAACAAGCTAATCAAATTCGAGCTGCCAATGCGATTAACGTAATCATAGTAGACTTTGCTGCTGAACAGAGGGAGGCGTGCGTCCCCTGGCTGAGGCTCCAATTATTTGGCAAGAGCCCTGGCGGTGCTAATCACTCGAAGCTGGGGCCAGTCTCTGGCTGCCCAGGCTAGTCTATCCCTGCACACTCGGCTGCGGCACTGGCTTGTTGTTAAAATACACTTTGACGGACGAACAGGGGGTCAGTCTGAGAATGCCAATGAGCAAAGTTCTGACGCTGCTGGAATACCAAATTCTGCTGAGTTGGCTTAGGGAGCGTGTTGTTTTATTGCAAAGTTTCCAGGGGAGGGTTTTGTCAGAAACTATCCTCAATTAACAATGTTGCGTCAAGATAAAAGAAATGCTGCTAGCTCCTATTATGCTCGAGTGCGTTCGACGGAGAGAAGAGAAAAGAGAGAGGAGAGAGGAGAAGGAAGAGAGAGAGGGAGGGAAGAGGAGAGAGAAGAGAGAAAAAGAGGAGAGATGAGAGAGAAAAGGAGAGAGGAGAGAGAAGAGGGGAGAGAGGAGAACGAAAAGGGGAGAGAGGAGAGAGAAAAGAGGAGAGAGGAGAGAGAAAAGGGGAGAGAGGAAAAGGGAGAGATGAGAGAGGAGAGAGAATGGGAGAGAGGAGAGAGAAGAAGAGAGAGGAGAGAGAAAAGAGGAGAGAGAAGAAAGAAAAGGGGAGAGAGGAGAAGGGAGAGAGGAGAAGGGAGAGAGGAGAAGGGAGAGAGGAGAGAGGAGAGAGAAGAGAGGAGAAGGGAGAGAGGAGAGGAGACATAAGAGGAGAGAGGATAAGGGAGGAGAGGAGAGGCGGAGAGAAGGAACAGAGATTAGAGTTTATTGGTGAGTTACTCTTAACGTGGTGCAGCGCCAGGGTCAAAGATTGAATTGCGAACCAAAGCGACTGGAAAGAAGGCTAAAGAGGCAGCAAGTGGGCTGAGCACAGTTGAGCAGTAAAGGCAAGAGGATCAGAAGAAGTCTGGACACAATTAGATCCTTAACTGCCTGCATTCCTGCATGGCTAGACTTTTTTTATTCTCACTCAACAGTGACTCAATTCAGTTATAGTTAGACACGATGAAGGAGGCGGGCTCCAGTGCGAGCAACAGTCACCTGGTGGGCGCGCAGATCCTAGGATAATTAGGAAGAGAGAAAAGGGCGCTCAGGATCAAGTTTTGCTCTTCCACTCCTCCGCTTCCCATGGGGGGAGCGAGGAGGGCTCTTCTCTCATGATCTTTTGGAAACACTAGACGTTGACGAAGTTGATGATGCCTGGTCATCGCTCCGTCTCTGCCCCCCTCCAGCCTCAGTCACTTGGAGTTAACAAACGGGATGGAGTTAAAAAACTTTTCTGTGTTTTTCTTGGTGATTCTGTTAAAAAAGAAAGCTTTTTTGCATTGACGTAAAGTGTACACATACGCATTATACATAATTTGAACAGCCATTGTGAAATGTTTTTTTGAGGCTGGTTTTTGGTGTCTCAGTAATTATTTTTTTAACGTAGGACCGTTTTTGACAGAGTTTTATTTTTATTGTTGTTTTTGTCTTTATTGTTCTTCTTCTTGTTGCTATTGTTGTTGTTTTTGTTGCTGTTGTTATTGTTGTTATTATTATTATTGTTGTTGTTGTTATTGTTGTTGTTATTGTTGTTGTTATTGTTGTTGTTGTTATTGTTGTTATTGTTATTGTTTTTGTTTTTATTGTTTCTATTTTTGTTGTTGTTGTTGTTGTTGTTGTTGTTGCTGTTGTTACTGTTATTGTCGTTTTCCTGGTTGTTGTCGTTGACATTTTTGTTGTAGCTTTGCTGTTGTTTTCTCTGTTGTTATCTTTGTTGTTTCTTATTGTTTGCGCTGTCACTAAAAGATGACAACAAATAGCTTGGAGAGAAACCGGAGAGTGTCTCGCATCTCCAATCCAATACCGACTGAGCAGTTAATGAGACAAGAAATCTCGAATCCCGCCCGAAGCGCCAGAAACAGCTCCGCAGTAAGAGGAGTTGACTTTGTGATGCGCTCGCTTCCCCTTGCCAACCGCCTCATTGCCGCTCTCTCCCTCCCCCTCCTCTCTTCCCCTCGGGATAAATTTTCAATAATTAACGAGCAGCCACAGGCGGTGATGAGGCGGCGTGAGCTGTTGCGCAAGCCGACACTCTGGAGGGGAGGAGATTCGAAGGGAGCGCACGTGGCGACAGTCGATATGCGGTATGGCATACCCCCCCCCCCGGTCTATCAAAGCTGTCCCACCACACCAGCTTTCTGTCTGCCCGGAGGCGGGCCCAGTCTGTGTAAGCCGAATCTCTGACAGGGGCCCGGCCGGCACTCCACCCTTGCTGGCTTCTTGCTTGCGCAGGTTCGAGTCACAAAATACGGTTCCGATCTTGCATGGCCTTGTTTTGAAATTCTGTCCAGCCTTTGGGTGCCGTTGGTGAGGGAGGAGACTGTGGAGGATCCACCAACCCCCGAGGCTAAGTCGGAGAGCATGAGAACTTTGGATATGCAGATAGACAGCGATTTGAGCTGGGCCGGGCCGCGGCTGGGTTGCTGAGCTGAGCTGAGCAGCAGCAGCCAGCAAAGTTGTCCAACGCCAGCTCCGGATCTGGGTGCCGCTTCGGGGCGGATCAGCGAAAGCTGGAAGACAGCGAGAGAGGAGTTTGAGAGGATATACAAGGAAAATTATAACGGGAGAGAGAAGAGAAAGAAGAGAGGAGAGAGAGGAGAGAAGAGAAGATTAGAGAGAAGAGAGAGAGAGAGCAGAGAAGAGAAGAGAGTAGAGGGAAGAGAGAAGAGAAGAGGAGAGAGGAGAGGAGAGAGGAGAGAGGAGAGAAGAGAGGAGAGGAGAGAGGAAAGAGGAGAGAGGAGAGAGGAAAGAGGAGAGAGGAGAGAGGAAAGTGGAGAGAGGAAAGTGGAGAGAGGAGAGAGGAGAGGAGAGAGGAGAGAGGAAAGAGGAGAGAGGAGAGAGGAAAGAGGAGAGAGGAAAGAGGAGAGAGGAGAGAGGAAAGTGGAGAGAGGAAAGTGGAGAGAGGAGAGAGGAGAGGAGAGAGGAGAGAGGAAAGAGGAGAGAGGAGAGAGGAAAGAGGAGAGAGGAAAGAGGAGAGAGGAGAGAGGAGAGAGAAGGAGGAGAGAGGAGAGAGGAAAGTGGAGAGAGGAAAGTGGAGAGAGGAGAGAGGAGAGAGAGAGAGAGAGAAAGAGGAGAGAGGAGAGAGGAAAGTGGAGAGAGGAAAGTGGAGAGAGGAGAGAGGAGAGGAGAGAGGAGAGAGGAGAGGAGAGAGGAGAGAGGAGAGGAGAGAGGAAAGTGGAGAGAGGAAAGTGGAGAGAGGAAAGTGGAGAGAGGAGAGAGGAGAGGAGAGAGGAGAGAGGAGAGGAGAGAGGAGAGAGGAGAGGAGAGAGGAGAGAGGAGAGAGGAGAGGAGAGAGGAGAGAGGAGAGAGGAGAGAGAGAGGAGAGAGGAAAGTGGAGAGAGGAAAGTGGAGAGGAAAGAGTGGAGAGGAGAGACGACAGAGGAGCGAAGACAGAGGAGAGAGGAGAGGGGAGAGGAGAGAAGAGAGAAGAAAGGGGAGAAGAGAGGATAGAGAAGAGCGGGAGAGATGAAATAAGAAGAAATCAGAAATAAGATAAACAAAAATGCTAACTAAACTTAGCATAAAAACGGAACCAAGGCAGCAAATTGTTCTCATACAGTATATGCAGCCGAGATCCGTAGACTGAAAGCGCCGAAAATGCTACAAAGCCAATCGGATTGACAAGCGGCAGTGCTGGCAGCTCCAACTTATTTTCTTTAAGAATGAAACAAACCGTGACAGCGGTAGAGAATTGCCTATTAATAAGTAATAAACCCGCTGGCTCATAACTGTTGACAGGTGCTGATTTTATCCCACAGCCGGTGGGTGTCGAGCCGACGGAGCAATTAAAATTTTGGCGTAAATTTCTTGATAGGCTTTTTTTATTGCGCAGGGGCTACCCAAGGTTTTTCCCTAAGCCTGAGTAGGTGAAAAACTCACCTTACCCAAAACGACTTTTTGCCTACTCTTTTTCCCCTCTCTGCTTCTTCTGTCATTCATTTCCTACTGCAGACTCCGCCAAGCATGACCAAGCTGCGACTCAGTCCCAGCTTCTGGCTCTGCCTCATCATCCTCCTACCCCCCCCCCCCAAAGAAGCAGAAGATCTCGCAACACGCCGGGCAGGGAGTCAGGAAGCGAGCAGCAGCAGTGAGCCAGTTTGAGACTGTTCTCAACAGTTCCGCTGGCTGCTTCCTTTATGCCGGTCAGGTGAGACCTGTTGCTGCTGTTGCTGCTGCTGCTGCTGTTGCTGCTGTTGCGGCTGCTGCTTCTGCGACTCGCTGAGTCGTGCAAACAATAAAATTGTCTCTTTCAGCTGATCGCGACACAAGGGATGCTTAAATGAACTGTTAAGAAATGCTCATTCCTTGATATTATCTCTTTATCTCTGTGTCCTTGTCGTCTGCACTGGGGAGTTACTGATCGAAGCTTTAAAGTTCCTTTGTTCAAAGCAGAAAGTTGTCATTGTCTAGAAATAAAAAAAAAAATTGTTTAGCCCTAACAGGCTGATGTATAAGATTGCGTCATCTGGAACCTTTTATGCTTAAACATTCTATATGATGCTTAAACATTCTATTATGATGCTTAAACATTCTATTATGATGCTTAAACATTCTATTATGATGCTTAAACATTCTATTATGATGCTTAAACATTCTATTATGATGCTTAAACATTCTATTATGATGCTTAAACATTCTATTATGATGCTTAAACATTCTATTATGATGCTTAAACATTCTATTATGATGCTTAAACATTCTATTATGATGCTTAAACATTCTATTATGATGCTTAAACATTCTATTATGATGCTTAAACATTCTATTATGATGCTTAAACATTCTATTATGATGCTTAAACATTCTATTATGATGCTTAAACATTCTATTATGATGCTTAAACATTCTATTATGATGCTTAAACATTCTATTATGATGCTTAAACATTCTATTATGATGCTTAAACATTCTATTATGATGCTTAAACATTCTATTATGATGCTTAAACATTCTATTATGATGCTTAAACATTCTATTATGATGCTTAAACATTCTATTATGATGCTTAAACATTCTATTATGATGCTTAAACATTCTATTATGATGCTTAAACATTCTATTATGATGCTTAAACATTCTATTATGATGCTTAAACATTCTATTATGATGCTTAAACATTCTATTATGATGCTTAAACATTCTATTATGATGCTTAAACATTCTATTATGATGCTTAAACATTCTATTATGATGCTTAAACATTCTATTATGATGCTTAAACATTCTATTATGATGCTTAAACATTCTATTATGATGCTTTAACATTTTATTATGATGCTTAAACATTCTATTATGATGCTTAAACATTCACTCTTATTCTTAAACACCATTATGCTTACACTCTATTATGCTTAAACACTCATTGCGATGCTTAAATACTCACTCTTATGTTTAAACACTTACGCTTAAACACTTTTTATGATACTTAAACACTCGATTTTGATGCTTAACACCTTATTATGAAGCTTAAACACTCATTATGGTGCTTAAACACTCATTATGGTGCTTAAACTCTCATTATGGTGCTTAAACACTCATTATGGTGCTTAAACACTCATTATGGTGCTTAAACACTCATTATGGTGCTTAAACTCTCATTATGGTGCTTAAACACTCATTATGGTGCTTAAACTCTCATTATGGTGCTTAAACACTCATTATGGTGCTTAAACACTCACTTCGATTTTAAGCACTCACTTTTGATACTTAAACATTCGCTTTCATGCCTAAACACTCAACTAAATGATTAAACACAAGATTTGCTGCCTTAACGATGATTTTAGTGTTTAAACAACTCGACTAAACACTTTTTTTAAAAGAAATCTCTCTCTAAGCTCAGGCCCTACGGCAAAAATCCCAGTCTTAAGCAAATGGGAAAAATAATTGGAAATTAATACTGCAACGCTAGCGGACAGAGGGGGGGGGGTAAAATCCCCCAAAATGCCAAGGGATTTACCGAAGCCTCGAAGGTATTTAAGCCACCCCATCCTGGGGATCAGAGAGGATGCGCCGAAAGACGTGGAGGATTATGCGGTGGGACGGGTAGGCTGAAAACCAAGTGGGGGATGAACTCTGCTCTGAGAATAATCATGGCGGACTACAGAGACAGGAGACAAGAGAAGCCAAGAATTGAGATGAGAGATTTGCAAAAACACCGGAGTGGGAAGGGGGGCGGCTGCGGAACTCTACAAGGGATTGAATTTCGTAAAACTTCTCTCTGTCTGCCCGGCATCGCCTATCCGCCTCCCGCGGCGCTCAAAGTTTACTCGAGCATAAAGGGCCGAGACAAAAAATTGAATGGAGTGGGTCCCGTGCTCAGGCTGGCCTCCAAGCAATCCGATATTGTTGACACCCTGTGTCTCTCCTCTCCATCTTCAGCCTCCACGCCAACCCGTCTACGAGTGAAAGACAATGGGATTGGGAGTGGGGAAGAGTGCGGCACAGCAATATCCTGTTGCTGTCGATCTATCTATCTATCTATCTGCCTATCTATCTATCTATCTATCTATCTATCTGTCCATCTATCTATCTATCTATCTATCTATCTATCTATCTATCTATCTATCTATCTATCTATCTATCTATCTATCTATCTATCTATCTATCTATCTATCTATCTATCTATCTATCTATCTATCTATCTATCTATCTATCTATCTATCTGTCCATCTATCTATCTATCTATCTTTCTATCTATCTATCTAACTATCTATCTATCTAACTATCTATCTATCTATCTATCTATCTATCTCCAGCTGAAGTGGACAAGCACAGCAGAATTCCTGCAAACTCGCTGATCAGTTGCCAAAGCCGTCTTGACACTTATCTTGAGCCGGCACTTGCCCGCGGCTCCAGCTAACGAAAGTAGCCAATATTTATTAAGTTAATAATTAATCTGCACCACGCCAGCAGAAGGGAAGCACACAGGAAAACACAGCAGCATTCAATTGGTCCTCAGTTCGCTCTCCTCATTTCCATATCCAGAGAGCGCACTGTTTGAGCAGCAAATTACGGCGACCAAGAGAGGGGACTGCGGCGTCAATGCAGCAACCCTACAAAGCTTTTCTGCTAACAAGCCTATTTAAAGTGGCACTTGTTATCTTTTAATCAGCCCACAGTTCAGGCACCCTTGGTATTGACCGGCTATATTTTGAGCTCAACAATATTTCCACCAGCTCTTTCCAACCCGTAACAGAACACATTCGGGTATGAAACTGGAGCAGGGAGTGCAGAGTCTGCCTTGTTTTGCCAATCCGAAAACCCAAGCACAGAAGAATCTGGCCGCTTTCTATGGGTCAGACATGGTGCTCGGGATACAGCTGACACTGACACTTCCCTGACTCTAGTGATACCCCTGACACTCTACAGTGACACCCCTGACACTCTAGTGACACCCCTGACACTCTAGTGACACCCCTGACACTCTACTGACACCCCTGACACTCTAGTGACACCCCTGACACTCTAGTGACACCCCTGAGTCTCTAGTGATACCCCTGACACTCTAGCGACACCCTGACACTCTAGTGACACCCCTGACACTCTAGTGACACCCCTGACACTCTAGTGACACCCCTGACACTCTAGTGACACCCCTGACACTCTAGTGACACCCCTGACATTCTAGTGACACCCCTGACACTCTAGTGACACCCCTGACACTCTAGTGACACCCCTAACACTCTAGTGACACCCCTGACACTCTAGTGACACCCCTGACACTCTAGTGACACCCCTGACACTCTAGTGACACCCCTAACACTCTAGTGACACCCCTGACACTCTAGTGACACCCCTGACATTCTAGTGACACCCCTGACACTCTAGTGACACCCCTGACATTCTAGTGACACCCCTGACACTCTAGTGACACCCCTGACACTCTAGTGACACCCCTAACACTCTAGTGACACCCCTGACACTCTAGTGACACCCCTGACACTCTAGTGACACCCCTAACACTCTAGTGACACCCCTGACACTCTAGTGACACCCCTGACACTCTAGTGACACCCCTGACATTCTAGTGACACCCCTGACACTCTAGTGACACCCCTGACACTCTAGTGACACCCCTAACACTCTAGTGACACCCCTGACACTCTAGTGACACCCCTGACACTCTAGTGACACCCCTAACACTCTAGTGACACCCCTAACACTCTAGTGACACCCCTGACACTCTAGTGACACCCCTAACACTCTAGTGACACCCCTGACACTCTAGTGACACCCCTGACACTCTAGTGACACCCCTGAGTCTCTAGTGACACCCCTGACACTTTAGTTACACCCCTGACACTCTAGTGACACCCCTGACACTCTAGTGACACCCCTAACACTCTACTGACACCCCTGACACTCTAGTGACACCCCTGACACTCTAGTGACACCCCTGAGTCTCTAGTGATACCCCTGACACTCTAGCGACACCCTGACACTCTAGTGACACCACTGACACTCTAGTGACACCCCTGACACTCTAGTGACACCCCTGACACTAGTGACAAATTCTGACATTCCTTTGGCGCCCCTGAATCCTCTTAGAGCCGTAAACAAAGCCCTTTTTTGGCGCTCCTGACACCCTGACAACCAGCCAGCCCTGAGCAATAGGGGCGGTTCCCGGTCTCGCAGCCGCTCAAACAGGTAGGCAAAGAGTAACGGACGGAACCTACCCGACTGTAAATGAAACTGAGGCGGAGGGGTATTGAATTAAAGAAAAATCACAGATTTGCTCAGACACAGAGAGAGAGAGAGAGTCAGTCAAGCCCAATGCCAGGACAAGAAGATCCGCAGATTCCAAGAAATAACGCCCTGGGCCGTTTCTGCTCCCCTCCCTCCCCTCTCTGAGGCTCCCTTCCTCATCTCCGCTGAGTAGATCGATGCTAGCCCTCTTTTTCTGGGGATCTGCGCCTGTCTGCGGTATCGGATATCCCACAGTCGGCTGCTCGGTGGGCGAACTGGGAAAAAAATCCCTTCGATTTGATCGCCGCCCCAACCCCTCCTCCGCCAGTTTTTGCTTTGTGTTTCTTTCTTTCCTGCTACGGCATTTTCTGACTTTGATGACGGCGAATGGGGTTGTGCGGCAGCTGAGGTCAGGGATGCGGGGAGATGATGCCTGTCGGACAACAAAGCTCCGCTCCAGCTGCCTGTGTTTCTTTTAAGTTCCTTCGATAAATCGAGCCGCCAGCCGCTGCCACCGCAGTGGGAGAGGGAGGGAGGGTCGCGGAGGGGATTATTGTCCCCAGGACTAACGATTCCCGTTAACTGCCTGTTCGATGCAGCGCGGGGTGCGGATGCGGGGAAGCAAGGCCAGTTTTAAAGAACTAATATAGGATTTCAATTTTATCGAATTGCTTCTGGCTGCAACCCCCCTGGAGGCCGACCACCACCCCAAGCGGCCACTATGTAACTGGGGGACTGGCGGCTGCGGCTGCAGCAGCAACTACGGTGGAGGCGAGTGCAAATCAACTTCTCGGCCAGTGCTCAGAGCAGACGGCCGCTGGGCTATCAACTCAAGTCAAGGTACGAAGTTATTGTCTAATTTGACGCTATCTATTGTTTAATTAATTATTTGTAGCAGCAGCTCGCAAGTGAAAAGGTCCGCTGTACATCTCCTGGGCTCAACAGGGTGACAGCTTGCCTGATTGGGGGCGGCAGAACCTGACGGCGAGGGGATGCCGGAGATTGAGACGCCCCTGACACCCAGTATGTCGCTTCCTGACACCCAGTTTGGCGCTTCCTGACACCCGGTATGTCGCTTCCTGACACCCAGTATGGCGCTTCCTGACACCCGGTATGGCGCTTCCTGACACCCGGTATGTCGCTTCCTGACACCCAGTATGGCGCTTCCTGACACCCAGTATGTCGCTTCCTGACACCCAGTATGGCGCTTCCTGACACCCAGTATGGCACTTCCTGACACCCGGTATGGCGCTTCCTGACACCCAGTATGGCACTTCCTGACACCCGGTATGGCGCTTCCTGACACCCAGTATGGCACTTCCTGACACCCAGTATGACGCTTCCTGACACCCAGTATGGCGCTTCCTGACACCCAGTATGTCACTTCCTGACACCCAGTATGTCGCTTCCTGACACCCAGTATGTCGCTTCCTGACACCCAGTATGGTGCTTCTTGACACCCGGTATGGCGCTTCCCTGGCACCCGGTATGGCGCTTCCTGACACCCGATATGGCGCTTCCTGACGCCCGGTATGGCGCTTCCTGACTCAACCCAAATCGGCACTCCCTGACACAAAATTGGCGCGCATTTAGCCAAAGAATTCAAAGTACTAAAACTGCAGCTACAAAACTCCTGTATGGTACAGCAGTACACATTCGCTAAGGGGCTTGGCTAGGCACTGTGGAAGGATTTCCATTCACAGGCCTGAGAAATATTCTCCTGGAGCAAGCAACTCTCCAAGGAGTTATTAAAACTTGAAGACTAGCTATCCAGGCTTCTTTCGCATCCCCCCTTCGGCTTTCGTGGCTTATCAGCTTCTCAGCAGCTTAACGAATTAAACAAGATGGAGGGTACCCACACTCGCCAGCCTGGCAAATAACATGTGCAACTGCCTGCCAGCAGTAGCAGCAGCTCGGCTTCATAATTAGTTGGTCAAACACGCGCGAGGAGGAGGAGGAGAGTTAAGTTGTCAGTCAGACATTCCAATATGCGTGACCCTTCGATCTGGGCGCTGCTGGAGTTACGATCAGAGTTTCTCTCTCCAAGCTCAATGCAATCTGCACCGCTTGCGGTCTCATAGTCGGAATATGGTTCACGCCTTCACTTGGACAGCTATACAATTCTCCAAGTGCCTTTCTCACTATAGCCCCAACTCCTCTCTCCATAATACATGTATCTATCTCACATCTTGTCTCTCTATTCACTTATCTCCTTCTCTCCCCACCGTATCTGTTCCCTCTGTCCCTCCGTATCTGTTCCCCCACTCCCTCCGTATCTATTCCCTCTGTCCCTCCGTATCTATTCTCTCTGTCCCTCCGTATCCAATTCCCCACTCCCTCCGTATCTATAGCCTCTTCTCCCGTATCTATAACATCTACTGCCGTATCTATTCCCTCTACTGCCGTATCTATAGCCTCTACTTCCATTTCTATTCCCTCTAATGTAATATCTATAGCCTCTACTTCCATTTCTATTCCCTCTAATGTGATATCTATAGCCTCTACTTCCATTTCTATTCCCTCTAATGTGATATCTATAGCCTCTACTTCCATTTCTATTCCCTCTAATGTGATATCTATAGCCTCTACTTCCATTTCTATTCCCTCTAATGTGATATCTATAGCCTCTACTTCCATTTCTATTCCCTCTAATGTAATATCTATAGCCTCTTCTTCCATTTCTATTCCCTCTAATGTGATATCTATAGCCTCTACTTCCATTTCTATTCCCTCTAATGTGATATCTATAGCCTCTACTTCCATTTCTATTCCCTCTAATGTGATATCTATAGCCTCTACTTCCATTTCTATTCCCTCTAATGTGATATCTATAGCCTCTACACCCGTATCTATTACCTCTCCCTCTCTCACCCCCGTACCTATTTCCCATCTCACCTCTCACTCTCCATATCTCGCACTAACTCCCATATCTTTCCCATACATCTATACGCCCAATCCCAAACAGATTCAAAGCTTCATCAGTTCACAGCTCAATAGAAGCTATAAAATTATAGCATAATATTTAGTATAAGCATGCCCCCTCTTGATCGGCATTGCCTGGGAATCTGACAGTTCAACGCAGAGCTGTCCAGAACGCGGCCACGTGCACGGCAGCAGAGAGAATCTCTTTCTACCTGAAGTATTTCTGGCAGGCTAACCCAAGAGGGTTCAAGACTGAGCAGGTGACGCTGGAACACCACTGCCATGCGGCAGCTTCATCAAGATTAAGAGCTGCGTTAGTTAAGAGAAAAGGATTTGTGGAAAGATTGCTTCATTTAATATTCAGCCCGCAACAAAGAGGAGAACCTGGTCTCTGATTAGTGGCATGCGAACGTCTTTAACCAGTCAAAAAATCCATCTCCTCTTGCCGTGAAAAATCTCTCCTTTTTCCAGGTTGAAAAACTGAGTCCACTCTGGTCCGAGAAGCAAAAAGCCAGCCTTCTCACTTCATCCAAGCGCTTTTGTTTACTAATTCGAAAATTCATTGCCTGACGCGGCTGTTGCCACTTCACTCCCTTTCCTGGCTGGCTACCTCGGGTTCTTGAAGAAAATTACTTTCTCCTAGAAGCAAAAGTTTGGCAGCGGTTGCCCGGTAGAATAAAAAACGCAGATTTGCCTGCTGCAGTAGATTTCCGAGCGTGCAGAAGTGAAACGATGGATGGTTGCAATGTCCTGTCAGGACTTGTTTAAACCTATATAGGTCATCTAGGATATTGGGAAATCCCTTGCCTTAATGTACCTGGATATTGGATAATCCTCTGCCTTAATCTACCTGGATATAGGATACTCCTCTGCCTTAATCTACCTGGATATTGGATAATCCTCTGCCTTAATCTACTTAATATTGGATAATCCTCTGCCTAAATCTACCTGGATATTGGATAATCCTCTGCCTTAATCTACCTGGATATTGGATAATCCTCTGCCTTAATCTCCATCGATATTGGATAATCCTCTGCCTTAATCTACCTGGATATTGGATAATCCTCTGCCTTAATCTACCTGCATATTGGATAATCCTCGGCCCTAATCTACCTGCATATTGGATAATCCTCTGCCCTAATCTACCTGGATATAGGATAATCCTCTGCCTTAATCTACCTGGATATAGGATAATCCTCTGCCCTAATCTACCTGCATATTGGATAATCCTCTGCCCTAATCTACCTGTATATTGGATAATCCTCTGCCTTAATCTACCTGCATATTGGATAATCCTCTGCCTTAATCTACCTGCATATTGGATAATCCTCTGCCTTAATCTACCTGCATATTGGATAATCCTCTGCCTTAATCTACCTCCATATTGAATAATCCTCTGCCTTAATCTACCTGCATATTGGATAATCCTCTGCCTTAATCTACCTGCATATTGGATAATCCTCTGCCTTAATCTACCTGCATATTGATAATCCTCTGCCCTAATCTAACTCGACATTGAAAAACAACCCATTAGCTGAATCAGGTAAACAAATTTTCGAAAAGGTGAAAGGACGAGCACGCAACCTGGTGGTGCCAGGAAAATTTGAGGAGCCTGCAATCTAGGAATGAAGGAGCTGAAAATCGATCATTCAGCAGCACAGGGCCACCGCTGTTCCACTTTCTTCTTCTAAAAGAGAGACATACAAGGAGCTGCTGTTTCAATTCCAGCGTGGGAATGCCGCGGATGGGCAACCGAAGCGCGACGCGCCGGAGACGGGGGGGGGGTAACGGAGAAGGGAAAAGTAAGATGGCGAAAATCAATGAAAATCTGGGCCTAGTTTCCCCCAGCCTCTCATTATCCCAACGCTAATGGGAAAACTAAGAGAAATTAATGATTATCGATACTTCTCCTCTCTCTGGGCCGGCAGAGTGGCGGCCGGGGCCCGGGGTCCCCTCCCAAAACTGCCCCCTCCCCTCCCCTGCCAACAGTCCGTCCATTATTTAAGCGCCTCGCCCAGCCCCTGCTTAGCGATTTTTCTCTTAGCGAGTGAGTTTAGCCAACAGCAATTATTTCCTGCCTCAAGTTATCATGCTCAATCGATAGCGGGCTGCGCTGGGCGATGGCGGTACCTGCCGCATAGCGGATGCCGACACTAATCCCTTTCTCTTCAACTTTTCCCCTGACAAAACTGTTGTGTGCTGACAGGCGATTCTCAGGGCGGTTTAGGGCGATTCTCAATGGCGATTCTTAAAGCGGTTTAGGGCGATTCTCAATGGCGATTCTTAAAGCGGTTTAGGGCGATTCTCAATGGCGATTCTTAGGGCAGTTTAGGGTGATTCTAAAGGCGGTTTAGGACGATTCTCAATGGCGATTCTTAGGGCAGTTTAGGGCGATTCTCAATGGCGATTCTTAGGGCGGTTTAGGGCGATTCTCAATGGCGATTCTTAGGGCAGTTTAGGGTGATTCTAAAGGCGGTTTAGGACGATTCTCAATGGCGATTCTTAGGGCAGTTTAGGGCGATTCTCAATGGCGATTCTTAGGGCGGTTTAGGGCGATTCTCAATGACGATTCTTAAGGCAGTTTACGGCGATTCTCAATGGCGATTCTTAAGGCAGTTTACGGCGATTCTCAATGGCGATTCTTAGGGCGGTTTACGGCGATTCTCAATGGCGATTTTAAGGGCGGTTTACGGCGATTCTCAATAGCGATTCCTAGGGCAGTTTAGGGCGATTCTGAATGGCGATTCTTAGGGCGGTTTACGGCGATTCTCAATAGCGATTCTTAGGGCGGTTTAGGGCGATTCTCAATGGCGATTCTTAGGGCAGTTTAGGGTGATTCTAAAGGCGGTTTAGGACGATTCTCAATGGCGATTCTTAGGGCAGTTTAGGGCGATTCTCAATGGCGATTCTTAGGGCGGTTTAGGGCGATTCTGAATGGCGATTCTTAGGGCAGTTTAGGGCGATTCTCAATGGCGATTCTTAAAGCGGTTTAGGGCGATTCTCAATGACGATTCTTAAGGCAGTTTACGGCGATTCTCAATGGCGATTCTTAAGGCAGTTTACGGCGATTCTCAATGGCGATTCTTAGGGCGGTTTACGGCGATTCTCAATGGCGATTTTAAGGGCGGTTTACGGCGATTCTCAATAGCGATTCCTAGGGCAGTTTAGGGCGATTCTGAATGGCGATTCTTAGGGCGGTTTACGGCGATTCTCAATCGCGATTCTTAGGGCAGATTAGGGCGATTCTTAGGGCAGTTAAGGGCGATTCTCAATGGCGATTCTTAGGGCAGTTAAGGGCGATTCTCAATGGCGATTTTTAGGGCGGTTTACGGCGATTCTCAGGGCGGTTTAGGGCGATTCTCAATGGCGATTCTTAGGGCAGTTTAGGGCGATTCTCAATGGCGATTCTTAGGGCAGTTTAGGGCGATTCTCAATGGCGATTCTTAGGGCAGTTTAGGGCGATTCTCAATGGCGATTCTTAGGGCAGATTAGGGCGATTCTCAATGGCGACTCTTAGGACAGATTAGGGCGATTCTTAGGGCAGTTAAGGGCGATTCTCAATGGCGATTTTTAGGGCGGTTTACGGCGATTCTCAAGACGGTTTAAGGCGATTCTTAATAGCGATTTCTATGGCAGTTTAGGACGATTCTCAATGGCGATTCTTAGGGCAGTTAAGGGCGATTCTCAATGGCGATTCTTAGGGCAGTTAAGGGCGATTCTCAATGGCGATTTTTAGGGCGGTTTACGGCGATTCTCAGGGCGGTTTAGGGCGATTCTCAATGGCGATTCTTAGGGCAGTTTAGGGCGATTCTCAATGGCGATTCTTAGGGCAGTTTAGGGCGATTCTCAATGGCGATTCTTAGGGCAGATTAGGGCGATTCTCAATGGCGACTCTTAGGACAGATTAGGGCGATTCTTAGGGCAGTTAAGGGCGATTCTCAATGGCGATTTTTAGGGCGGTTTACGGCGATTCTCAAGACGGTTTAAGGCGATTCTTAATAGCGATTTCTATGGCAGTTTAGGGCGATTCTCAATGGCGATTCTTAGGGCGGTTTAGG
Source organism: Macrostomum lignano (assembly GCA_002269645.1). Classification (NCBI taxonomy): domain Eukaryota; kingdom Metazoa; phylum Platyhelminthes; family Macrostomidae; genus Macrostomum; species Macrostomum lignano. Next base: position 449,318 of record NIVC01000532.1, on the reverse strand, counting down.
GCGATTCTCAAGACGGTTTAGGGCGATTCTTAGGGCGGTTTACGGTGATTCTCAATGGCGATTATTAGGGCGGTTTAGGGCGATTCTCAATGTCGATTCTTAGGGCAGTTTAGGGTGATTCAGGGTGGAAAAGAGGCGATTTTAAGGGCGGTTAAGAGGCGACTCTCAGGCCGGTAGAAAAGTAGCATTTTTATAAAAATTTGAGAAGCAATTCTACAGTTTTACCGGTCACAACACTCCCAGTTATGTAAAATTTACCCATTTCAGGTGAACGATCGACGCAAACAATCCGCTGAAACTAATGAACAACCATAGGCAATTAATTATTGCACTACCGCAAATCAGACTACTCTCGCTTACTAAACAGTAGAATGTAACGCATTTTAAGTATTAACTATTATAAAAAACTTAATCTGAAGCAGGAAATTATTACAAATATACGAGGTAATGGAATAGAAAATAATTTATGCTGCAAAACAAATATATATATATATATAGTAAACATTATATTTATAACCGTTCATTTACTTAACGAATTGCGTGCACTTACACTGCGATAATAAAGCGGTGCAGTAAGACAAAACAAAGAATAAATTAAACACAACTTAAATAATCTTCGCATCGGCTATGCATAAATGACAGAGTTGGAATTATCCTAGCTAGCTAAATACAGCAGATTATATAAAGAGAACTTATTTATTAACCACTGCGTTTTTTAGGCTAAAAACGTGAGAAAATAACGGCATTTATGAGGGGAAAAATGCAAGGCTAATGCTGCGGCTGAGAGGGTGACGGCGACAGAACGCTAGAAATCCTAGAAAACACGCACGCAACAGAGTGACAATTCCTAGGAAACACGCAACAGAGTGACAATTCCTAGAAAACACGCAACAGAGTGACAATTCCTAGAAAACACGCAACAGAGTGACAATTCCTAGAAAACACGCAACAGAGTGACAATTCCTAGAAAACATGCAACAGAGTGACAATTCGTAGAAAACACGCAACAGAGTGACAATTCCTAGAAAACACGCAACAGAGTGACAATTCCTAGAAAACACGCAACAGAGTGACAATTCCTAGAAAACACGCAACAGAGTGACAATTCCTAGAAAACATGCAACAGAGTGACAATTCGTAGAAAACACGCAACAGAGTGACAATTCCTAGAAAACACGCAACAGAGTGACAATTCCTAGAAAACACGCAACAGAGTGACAATTCCTAGAAAACACGCAACAGAGTGACAATTCCTAGAAAACACGCAACAGAGTGACAATTCCTAGAAAACACGCAACAGAGTGACAATTCCTAGAAAACACGCAACAGAGTGACAATTCCTAGAAAACATGCAACAGAGTGACAATTCGTAGAAAACACGCAACACAGTGACAATTCCTAGAAAACACGCAACAGAGTGACAATTCATAGAAAACACGCAACAGAGTGACAATTCATAGAAAACACGCAACAGAGTGACAATTCCTAGGAAACACGTAACAGAGTGACAATTCCTAGAAAACACGCAACAGAGTGACAATTCCTAGAAAACACGCAACAGAGTGACAATTCCTAGGAAACACGCAACAGAGTGACAATTCCTAGGAAACACGCAACAGAGTGACAATTCCTAGGAAACACGTAACAGAGTGACAATTCCTAGGAAACACGCAACAGAGTGACAATTCCTAGGAAACACGCAACAGAGTGACAATTCCTAGGAAACACGCAACAGAGTGACAATTCCTAGAAAACATGCAACAGAGTGACAATTCCTAGAAAACACGCAACAGAGTGACAATTCCTAGAAAACACGCAACAGTGACAATTCCTAGGAAACACGCAACAGAGTGACAATTCCTAGGAAACACGTAACAGAGTGACAATTCCTAGAAAACACGCAACAGAGTGACAATTCCTAGAAAACACGCAGTAAGCCAGTTCACAATGACAGACAGAGTTCGGTCCAGTCTAGAATGAAGAAACGTAACCGGGTGAGAACGGTGAGATCGATTATGGATTTGCACAATGCCGTCTGTTCCACCAAAAATTTTTACAATTAACAACACAATCGTTAACAATAGTAAAAAACATAATTTTTCGGTGAAAGAGAGATAGAGAATTTCAAACAAACAGGAATTAAAAGCTAAAGCTGTGCTGATAAAAGTTACATCGAATAAGCTTAAATTTATTAATTATTCAACACTTCGTGTTACTGTTCTTGATATAGAACCGGAAAAAAAGTTACAAATTAGCTAGTTAACAATGCGTATGTACAGCTACGACTCATGAAAGTAAGTAAAATAAAGGTGGCCCAGCAACTGAGCATCTGGGAGGCTGGCCCAGAAACTGAGGAACTGGGAGGCTGGCCCAGAAACTGAGCATCTGGGAGGCTGGCCCAGCAACTGAGAATCTGGCCGATTGGCCCCTTAAAAAGCATTTTAAGCAACGAATTAAAGAATAAACTATAAATCAAAACAACCAGAGGAAATAGTACACACGGAACCATAGTACACACGGAACCATAGTACACACGGAACCATAGTACACACGGAACCATAGTACACACGGAACCATAGTACACACGGAACCATAGTACACACGGAACCATAGTACAGTAACCTACTGACTTCGCAGAGATCGCCAATTGCCATCGCTGCAGCGCGAGTTCATGCGGCTGTCGCCAATGCCGCCGTCCTTCTGCCTGCCGCCAAGGCCGGCACTGCTGGCCCGCGCACCGCCCAGATGATTGCGGATGAATCGGTGCGCCACTTTGACGTCGGTTTCTGGGCGCCGTTTCGCCGGCGCCAAAGTCGTGTCGGTCTGATTTGAGGCAACGCAAGCGGCTATGAATGCGGCCACTGCCGGGCTGGCCTGAGACACCTGAAGAGGAAACGGCCGAGCCGACTCTTATTGCTTCAACTATTGACCCCATTGCTAAATCCCCTGACAACCCCAGACGCCGAAATCCCCTGGCAACCCCAGACGCCGAAATCCCCTGGCAACCCCTAGACACCGAAATCCTTTGTGGACGCCGAAATCCCCTGGCAACCCCTAGACACCGAAATGCCCTGGCAACCCCTAGACACCGAAATCCTTTGTGGACGCCGAAATCCCCTGGCAACCCCTAGACACCGAAATCCCCTGGCAACCCCTAGACACCGAAATCCCCTGGCAACCCCTAGACACCGAAATCCCCTGGCAACCCCTAGACACCGAAATCCCCTTACCGGTCTCATTCTGAGACAATCCGGCGGCCTCATCGCCGCCTGTTCGGCCTCGCCAGCCGAGGCGAACGCCGCCAGCAGGTGACCATCGTCAACAAATTGAATCCTCGGCTGGCCGAATCGGCGCAACGAATGACCGACATCGTCAACGTGCAAATCACTGGCAAAGTCATACAGCTCCATAAGGTGGCCCAGCTTGCCAGTGTCGATGCTAGAAGAGTTTGTCGGCGACAACGACAGACTGGCAATGTCCGGCGTAGTCGATTCCGTTGCTAGCGCTGTTGGTCGCCGTCTCACCCACTTTTCTCGGTCAGCGGCCTCCCGACGAGCTTCGCGTCTTCGACGCTGTTCATCGGCCTCACGACGTCGACGACAATCGTCGGCCTCTTCGGCTTCGCGGATTAGCAGGGCCCGGCGGCCTGGTGGCACGTATTTGGCTTGGTCGGGCCTTCTGTATACGCCACTGCTACTGTTACTACTACTTGTGTCAGTAGTTGATGAGGACAGCGCAGCTACTGGCTCAATCGAATCTGCGTAGGTAGTTTTTTATTGTCTATTACAGACAGTCTTAATGCTTTAAATATTCTTCAAATTCAAAAGTTAACTCAGTGGAAAGTTCTAAATACTAGCATATTCCTGTAGTTATTTTCTATTTGTGTAATTTTAACTCGTTTTTTTGTCATAGACTCAGTCTAAAATTAAATAACATTGTAGTGAGTACACCTCTTCCAGCCTGTTTTAAAGGACATGTCGTCCTTTCCTGCACTGCTTATTTATTTGTATTTTTCTTTGCAAGAGTCCTGGTCCAGTAAAAATGCCTCCCCCCCCTACATAGTTCTCTAACTCTGCATTTTTTTGGTTATGAATAAACCTGCTATTTGGGGGGGGGGGGTGTCTCTTCCAAATATTTCAATCCATTCTTGGCAATTCTGCCTACATTCTTATTGTGACTATGTCATGCTAGAAATAAACTAGGCCTAGGTTTTTCATGTCATAGGCATGCCATGGCATATCAAAATTAAAAATGGCATAATGATTGATGCTATTATGCCAAAATGGTATAACAATTTTTTGCCATTATGCCATTGCCAAATTGCCAAAGCTAAATACCCAATTCTAAATTTCAATTTTGCTTTTAAATTTGTTTAAATATTACTTTGTTTATTGTGACAGTTGTATGATTTATAATTTGTACAGTACGATCAATGGCAAATTGTATCTTGCATTTTATGCCAATGGCATGTCAAAATTGATAAAGGCATAATAAGTTTGATGCTATTATGCCAAATGGCATAATGATTTTGACAAAAAAACCCAGGACTAGGCATCACCTAAACCCATATATGCATGCTAAAGGCAGTTGAGACTGATCTTCTAACTCTATATTGAATGCAAGTAGGTTGGCAAGCAAGGGTCTGAATATGAATATGAATATGAATATAAACATATAAATACAAGCTGTTGAAACACGCAGATTTTAAACCCGGAGAACTTCATTCCCCTGAATTTTTTTGCATGTATTCTAAAATCTGAGGTCAAACTCAAACAAAAACTTGTTAATAGTTAGGATAGAGTAAAACATGAAATAGTGTACATTCATGTAAAATTAGGATTTGAGGCAAACATTGATATTGTTGGCTGGGGTGCTGTGCAGAATGTCAGGCAAACTCTGGCCTCTACCTCTGCCTCTCCCTATGTCCTTTGCATCCTTTGAAACTTCAATCTTTTCTGTTTCCTATCTTGTCTCTTCTCTCTCTCTCCTCTTATCTCTTCTTTCTTCTCTCCTCTGTCCTCTCTCCTCTCTCGTCTCTTCTCTTATCTCTTCCCTCTCCCCTCTATTCTTTTCTATCTCATCTCCTCTCTTCTCTCTGGTCTCTCATATCTCCTTTCTCCTCTTTTATCTCTTCTCATTTCTCTCTGCTCTCTATTCTCTCTTCCCTCTCCTCTCTCATCTGCCTCTCTGTTCTCTCATCTCTCATCTCTTCTCACTCTTCTCTACTCTCCTCTCTCATCAATCCTCTGTCTCATCTCCCCCCTCTTCTCTCTCCATCTTCTCACCTTTATTATTTCCTCTCCCTTTCTCTCTCCCCTCCTTTCACTTATTTGTCCCATATTCTCTGCTCTCTCCTCAAACTCCCTCGTCCCTCCTGTTATTTTCTATCTATTCTCTTATCCTCTCTCGCCCCTCCTCCCTTTCTAATAGTCTATTCCTTTTCCTTTTCACTCTCATTTGGCCTGCAGCCATGAGCTGGATTCTTTATCTGGCCTTTGAGATAAAAATCTGCTGATCTTTGCTTTGAAAGCCAGTTTGTGGGACATAGTTGTTATCATTTCTCATGCTTTAATCACGTCATCTTTCTGGCCAATTAGCAGCCCTAAGAGGAATTTGTGTGTCTCCATTCTCCAGCTCTACCACCACAGTCTGCAGCAGTCTAACAACCAAGGAAATACACATTTCTTAGGAGGCCATTTAAATTTTAAAGTACCTTATATGAATCTTAATGTTAAAATTTTCATGGTGTAACTAATTTAGTAGGATTGCATTGTAATCAGTTATTCATTAATTTTTCTCTATTTTTACAAACCATCCCACATTGCCTTGATTTGCCAATTGTCATCCTTGTTCAACTGCTGCAGACTTTGTCTATTCAAAGGACAGTGGTTTGAATCTCTCGCTAAACTGTCTTTCCTCTCACGCCTCTCCACTTGTGGGGTGCAGAGAAGGCTATTAAAAAGTTATTCCAAAACACTATACATTCGCTATGTACATTGAGCTCTATCGCCTGATCCTTTGTCTGGGTGGGAAGAATGAGTGAGAGTGATTTAGCAGCACAAGCAACAGAAGAAGCAGACAAACTTCACATGCTTACAGTTTCTGTCCTGATTGAGATACAGAGTTGAAACTTTACATTTAGACAGAGAATAAGTCAATGAAAAATTGTGTCAAGTTTAAAGTCAATCGCTTTATGTGGAGAAAGCTTATGGCAGCTGAAAGTTAGTCAATTTTGAAACCCTTTTACACATCTGGGCCCAGATCGGGATTGGGAAAGAGAGGCAGGCGGGGGGAGGTTGGGGTGGCTGCCTCGTTGAAAAAAAGCAGCCTAACTTTAAAAGTGCACAGTGCTGTTCAGGATTAACTTTCAGATTCGAAATTTTACACGATTGTGTCAAAATAGTTGAAAATTGTCTGTGTCAGATTTGAAGAGAATTGGTAGAAGTGGAGTGGCACTATGGAGGATAAATGAAAAAATTGCGCATTTTAAACAGTTTTTTGTACTTTTAGGTAGGAAGACTTGAGTCTAGGAAATTTAAAGGTAGCCTAAGACATTCTTTGTAGTAAGTCTAGGGTGGGTGTAAAGTTTGGTGTCATTTGATTGAGTGGTTTGGGAGTCCATAGCAATCAATATTGTATATATACACATACACATACACATAGACAGAGTTTTAATTTTTATATGTAAAGATGAATATAAATAATCTAAATATGCTTTATTACACTTTATTGCATCTTTGACTAAAGCAGGTCACTTTAATTCAAATTTAATTTTAAGTTTTGTTTATTTCCTTACCATTAATAACGTTTTGTTAAAGCTCAACTTCTACATATTTCAAAATGCATGCAAAAATAGTTCCAATAGATTTATTGGAATTCAGTAGGTTTAAAATCCCTGGGTTTTATAATAGCCTCTAAAAAATAAATATCAAATAAAAACTAATTGTCTTTATTATCTTATATGTATCTGGCATATTATCAAGTAACCAAATTTATCAATAATATATAGTGGGTCGTTCTCAAAATCAGGCACTGCTTATGCTTCCGTTTTTTTTCTTTAAAAATTCGTGACACAATCTTTACCTAAGAACGCATTATAGATGCAACAAACGTATTTTGTGTCGTAAACCACAACAAAATGTCAGGACAGCATGGAATGCCGCTTTGTTTAAATATTAATATCGGAATTATTTTATTGCACGAAAACTAGAAATACACCAGCATATCATCGTCAAATTCTATAGAGTAATTTATTATTTTAAAATAGATAATAATTTCATTTAATTAGTTTTCTGTTTACGGAGCGCTGAACCCTTAAATAAACATATTTTGTTATAATATGACTGTATACCTATGATACGCATTCGTTTAACTTTAAACAATTTGTGCGTCGCGCAACAGGGTACTATCTCAAGTATTACATTGCTTTGTTCGTGACATTTTCTTGCTATTTACAAATTAATTACAATGCGCATTGCGTTGGATAACGCAAATATAGTAATTCAAAACATTATCTGAAAATTGTTAGCTACATTTCTTAGCGTGAACGACTGATATGTGCATTTATGCGCGAAATTTAGTATCCCGCTAGGCGCTAATTCATATCTGTGGTTACAAGAATGATTGCAAAGTTTATGTATCACATAATCCTTTCGGATGATTCAAACATCTATAGGAAGATCTATATGTACTCATATTTTAACTCAGAAGTCTGCTTCAGACGGAAAAAGAATATATTTATACATCTACAGCAAAAATTAAAGCATGAGTGTATAATAGAGAAGCTTTATAGTAAGTATGAAATTACAAAGGCAGTTTAAATATAGCACACATGGCATATAAAGAGCTGAGAAAATTCGTGTGCATTGTGTATAGTCTCAAAAAGTGCAAGAAGATGCAAAAACTGGAAAGAAGATACAAAACAAATCAAGCACAGAAATGAAATATGATTGCAAAAAGCTTTGTTGCATTGTAAATATGCATGGAATATTGGAGTTTGGACATCTTAATATATGGTACATATGAATGCAGCCTGATATTCTGTAGAATTATCTATGTTTGACTCTAAATGTGATTATTTATTATAAATAAGACATTTTCTTGTCTTATATTTTTTATTCTTGCAAGAAATGTAGTCTTGCAAACAGCTATATACTCTAGTCTGCTATGAATGGATACAATATTATTAAACAAGAAGAAATTTAAAAAGTACATGTATACTGACTGGTTTATGCTAAAGTATTACAATCCAAAAGGATTTACAAACGTTACTGCAGGACAAAAACAACTGAAAACAATTTGATGAAATGGGTAGATTAAAAAACATTTATCTGTATATGTAGGCATGAAGGAACTAAATAATGAAGCTATCGAAACAGTCATGCTTGGACTTGACTGCCCCTAAATCAATAAAAATAGTGCATGAAGAATGATAGTATTCTAAACATAGTGTGCATTTAACACTAGTTTAAAGAAATGTAACAGGATGTGATGGACCGAGTTTCAACATCATGGGTGTCGGATTATAATCCTCCAATACTTCACCTCTTTTGGGCCTTCGCCTTCGTCTTACGTCTTCATGTACTTTTAGTCCCTTTAACACATTAGTTGCAGCTAACCTTATTTATTGTCTATGACCTCATCCCTACCGTTAAGCCAAGCAATTCCAGCAATAGTGACCTCATCCTTTGCGTTTACCACTTTTATATCTATGTACAAGACCTGCTCTCTCCGTTACAGGTTTCTCTTAGCTTTGCTCCCCTCAAGCGCGTCCATGTTCCTTTCTTTCTGCTTTACCTTTTGCTTCCACTGCCACGAAATACACTCCATCTACTAACTGCTCATTAGTTTGTTGTCCAAGCAAAAAATTTGGTAGCAGAGCGTTCACAACTCTTCAAATAATTCATGGTTATTACGCGCTTGATGGATGCCGGCGACACCACATCCACTTCTGCAACCACTACTGCTCTGGCGCATACCATGCCGCCCACTCCGACCGCTGTTGCTGCCACCGCTGGCACTAGTTCTGGAGCCCCCACTGGTCCTGATGCCTCTTTGACACCAACTTTAACGACCGCTACGACCTCGCCGGGACCGACCAGGGCCCACAACAACTGGCTGCTACTCCTACTGCGCCGGTCACTGCTGCCACCCTCACCCCGACAACTCCTGGCATCAATGTCAACGCATTGATGACCGCGAAGATGCAGCAGAACCAACAGCTAATACAACAGCTTGCTGCCGCAGTCCATCCTGCCGCAACAGCGGAGCATGCTGCACCGCCCACCTCAACGCCGCTGGAGATACCGACTCCAAAGAGGCCAACTCCCTTGTCTCTGCCGCAGCCGATGGAGACATCGTTCCGCATTTGGATTTAAATACGAATGGTTCACCTTACTTGTACTATTTGCGCCTAACTTTATTTAATATATATATGTGAGCAAATCAACCCCTACTTTAATGGTATATAGCACATACAATTAGGATAGGATTTCATTTTTAGTATATAGGATATATAGGATAGTTAGAGAGATGAGATGAGCTACCTAAGGTTCGTTGCAAAAGTCATAAGGGAGCAGCGCCTTTTCATCACCACTTGCACGTCCACGTCCACCTCCGCGTCCTCGTCCACCTCGGCGTCCACGTCCACCTCCACCTCCGCGTCCTCGTCCACCTCAGCGTCCACGTCCACCTCCACGCCCACATCCGAGTCCACTCGTTGCAGTATCAGGAGCTGGCGCCTCCGGCAGCATCAGCGGAGCCCACACTTTCATCTCGTGGCATGGGCAGGCTACTGCTGCACCAGGGCACATGCAGGACAGCTGACGGTAAGTGATCGACCCACCATCAGTCCTTGAGACATCGTGCATCGACTTCGAGCCTGGCATGCCGCAGAGGTCCTCACCCACGAAGGTGATGATGCTTGTGAAATAGTTCATGTCCTCTGGCTGAACCAACCATGTGAGTATGTGCAGAGGGCTACCCGATCTGACGGCTTCCATAACATCCTGAGGTGTTACAACATCCTGCCGGCTAGCCACGACTTCATCGCAGCGGCGTTTGATAGCCGCTCCAACTCCATCCGCAGCACCCTTGCCGTGTCCGGCCTCTGTGTAGATCCAACGCCAGCTTGACACCCTCATGATCTTCATCAGGCGGTCGAATAAGAAAACCATCTTGCAATTTCTATACTGGCTAGATGGAGAATCAGAGACGATGACGATCTGGTCCAGTTGGCTAAAGGCATCCTTATCGACATCGTGCTTCTCCTTAAAGTGGCGAAGGACTGGTTGTAGATGAGCGGCGATGGCCTCCGCCGTCTTACTCCTCTCTCCTGATACCGTTGCGAATGAGCAAGGTTGATGTCCAGCCATGTAGGCCACGCCTTGATGAAGCACCACCTGATCCTTGTCGCCAAAGTGCGCCGCCTGTACCTCTTTGTGGTACTTCGCCGTATAGTTTTCGGAGAAGTCTATGTGCAACAGGAGCTGTCCCGGCTGCAGAGTATCCTTAACCTGGCGGATTGCACGATACTGGTTCCGCATCCGCATAAAGTGGCCCACAAAGTCGACTAGTTGCACCATCAGCATGCTGATAGCCGTCTTGCATGATGCCGTTTCTTTGACCACATCCAAGCCGCTGCGTCCATCTGTCCGAGGCTTCCAAACGCGGTACACAACCTGTGGCTCAGCCTCAGCTGTCTCCGTGACTACAAATGACTTGCAACGGCACTCGTCGCATTTGCGCAGCAGGCAGTCAGCGGATTCCATGTCGCAGACAATTTCATTCAACACTTTAGTAATGTGGTGGCTGTGAAGAAGTCCAGCAATGTGCATGCCTTTGATTAAGGCCTCCGTGTTAGTGCACTTTATGCACATACACATGTCTCGGTCGCACAGACGAGCCCTCTTGACATACCATGGCTTCTAGCGGTTAAATGTTGCCCGGCTAATCTTCACACCAGGATACTCCCAAAGGAATTTTGCATGGAACAGGGAGACTGAGCTCAGGAGATAACGCTTCTGCTTTGTCTCCTTCTCCTCGCCAAATCTCTTGGAGATGCAATCCTTCCAGGAGGAGGTGGCCCGCGAGTTTTCGTCCTGGCAAAAGTACTCCTGGACGATGCTCACAAGCAGATTTATCTTCGGCGCTCTCGGCTGCTTCAAGATCTTCGCGGAGGCGCCAAAGAAGGCCATGACAGCCTTCCGTCCTGCCTCGTGGGCGTTTAGACAGGCAGCCTTGATTACTCGCCGGGTGTTATTGAACCGTCTGACTGACTGCAGCGCTCTCTTCACATGGCTAGCTATGTTGGTGAAAGCCTGAAGCCGGCAACTTTTTGCCGCCAATTCCTTATTCGCGCGGTGAAGTTTCACTCGCAGGCAGGTTTTGCTTGTCTTGCGCTGCTTGGCAGCAGTCTCAAGCAGGTGCACCCTGGCCTTCAGCTTGGCATTCTCCCGCTTGAACGCCGCTGCCGATCTTGCCAAGGATCGCTGGGGGATCTCTGCCGAAGTGCTGGACCCTGCCTTGTCCTTGCGATTGCCTTTGTCCCTATACTTCTGCTGTTGCCGCCGCATGTGCTCTAGGTAGCTACTGTGGGAGCCAAATTTTTTTTTAATATATTTTTTCCTCTTTTCACGCCGCTTTTGTCGTTCAGTCGGCTTGAACGGCATTGCTTGAAACAGATGGTGGGAATTTTTGTGTTTTGCAGTCATTTCAAGCAATTACAGCTGCAGTCTAATTTGGACAATCATGTGATTGGGAATCACTTAGATGTTACTAGGGCATACATGCGCAACTGCTGGCCGACCTGGCCGATCCGGCCACCGTAAATCGTGGCTGACCAGGGGTAAGTCGCAAAATTGAGTCAACCAAAAACAGAAAAACACAAGAACCAAGAAAGGCAAGAGGAAAGCGAAAGAAAGAGCAGTTCAGGGGGAAAATAATGAAGCAAAAGAAAAACAATTCGCAAAAGAAGCAAACTAAGTTGTAAAAATAATCAGGTAAGTCGCAAAAAGGATCAGGTAAGTCGCAACAGGAATCAGGTAAGTCGCAAAAAGGATTAGCTAAGTCACAAAGGGTTAGGTAAGTCGCAAAAAGGATTAGGTAAGTCGCAAAAAGGATTAAGTAAGTCGCAAAAAGGATTAGGTAAGTCGCAAAAGGGTTAGGTAAGTCGCAAAAAGGATTAGGTAAGTCACAAACGGTTAGGTAAGTCGCATTTTTTATCGAAAACTAAGTCGCACGGCCAGCGTAATTTCAGAAGTTGCGCATGTATGTTACTAGGGGCAACAAACCCAGCAATGTCACTATTAGATGCCTCAACTGCCAGTAGGACCTAGTGGAAAAGCTTCAAAAATGATATCAAAATTTTGCAGTCTATTTTGTGCTAAATCTGCATAGAGTCTAAACTGTATCTTTCATTTAAATAATGCCAATAGCTACTTGCTTATTGGGACACAAAATTCAGGATTTTTTGCAAGAAACTATACATTTCAAAGTAAAATTTTCCAAATGGCCAAAACTTTTTTTGATGGACCAATTTCTACAAATAAAGCCACTTGATTCATATTCTTTCAGTCATTGAGATTTAATATCTAATTTAAAACATCAATTTTAATTTCAAGTTTAAAATGCTACTGAATCCCTTACTCATAAATTACAGTTTGTATGTATTGCCTGGTTTCTAAATTGTTAACATATTTTGTGTGGCTTATATGCAATATTTTCTTTTAAAAAATTAATGCTCCTACACAACACCTAGTAAAACATTCTCCAAAAAATTCAGCCCAATCAGTTCTTTCAGTGACCCATGATGGCAGTCCCAATGGTTTGACATATGCAAAAGTGCATGTTTTTTCAGATGTTTTACTTAATTGTGGGGCTCAGAGGCAATGTATTTAAAAATGCAAAAAATGCTCCCATAAGACACCTAGTCTAACACTCTCCAAAAAATTCGGCCCAATCAGTTCTTTCAGTGACCCATGATGGCAGTCCCAACATTTTGACACATGCAAAAGTGCATGTTTTTCAGATGCTTTGCTTAATTGTGGGGCTCAGAGGCAATGTATTTAAAAAAGCACAAAAATGCTCCTGTAAGACACCCAGTTCTCCACTTTACTCCTTTTTTTGGTCATTATCTTATTCCAGTGTTGCAAAACTGTGGTCCCAACGTTTATTGGCTTGTGCCTGTCTTAGTAGCAATTAATTGTATAAAAAAATATTGCAACAACTGTGGTGCACTAATCTATATAAAAACATCACAAATACAAAGATCACATTATAAGGCACAAAAAAACGCCAAAAGACGCCATATGCATTGCTTTCACCTATAAAACTAGCAATATATTTGTACAATTCAACTGCTAGTAACTAGAACAGTGATGCGTTTAAGTGATGAAAGATTGTGTTTAAGTCAAGGAACAAATCACTAAGCAGTCATTCTTTAATAAGAAGCAAATTCTAATGTTCTTTTCTTCCTTCCTGTGCAAAATAGTTTATTTCTGATGTTTCTTTCCCATTGAATTTTTTCACAAAACATGACACCGTCTTAGCGTTACATCGAAGAAATGGAAATATTAAATTGATAAAATGACTCAGTAGTCAGTTGCTTTGACAACCGTACCAATTTCACTGTTTCGAATGATAAATAAAGTAATTTTCTTTCAACAGCTATATGTTTACCCTGTTGCTTGTTTTGCATGAAAGGCTGGTTCAGGGTTGAAAATTTTTTTTCTTGTTTTATCGCGTAATTCCTGATTTTGAGAACGACCCTAGTAAGGTAAACCAAATTTGTCAACAGAGTTGACAAAATATATATTGATAAATTTGGTTACTTGATAATATGCTAGATACATATAAGATAACCACTTATCTTACTACAAAAGTAAATTAATATTAATAAATCTTGAAACTAATTATAATGCTTTAGCAATCTTTAGAACAATGTGTCCCAGGGCTCTTATTTATTCTTTTGTTTAGCCTTACTTGCTGCCACCAAGCTGTTGCAGAGGTTATTCCTTGTTAATATTGCTGGTTATTACCTGCCTTTTACTTGTAGCGCATGTACTTCTATTGGTAGCGTCTGTACTTCTATTGGTAGCGTATGTACTTTTACTGGTAGCATCTGTACTTCTATTGTACTTTCTGGCTTGAGCGGTCTTTTTAGGCACTGTCTATCTTATTCCTATACTCCTCTAAAGATATTATTCTCAGTCCTGGGCATTCCTGGGATCAGAGGGTCACAGCTTATTTGCTGGGTATCCTGTCCTGAGGCGGGTTTCTCAGACTCTGAGTCTGGGCTTCTCTACCCTGTGGTAAGATCTCTGCCTCCTAAAGGTGATTTCTTAGATCCTAGATCTGGTTGTCTCGTTCTTTGAGAATGGGTTGAACTCTCCCAATCTTGGGGCTTCTGATGCTTTCTAAAATAACTAATTCAGTAAGTATTGAGCAATATACTAGAACAGTTTTAAGCTTAAAGCCAGCGAGGCACAAGTTGCACAAGTTGCTCTCCTTCTTATTCGGATCGTGTATTTATACTCCTCTTGATTTGGTCTTTTAAACAAATAAAATTTCATAATATTTAAAATATTTACAATATTATTAATATTATACGTATTAAAACAAAATAGTCTAGTTTCAAATATACTACTTTCTAGGAAACGAACAATGCTAAAATAAGGCCTACCTCAAATGTATAAATACAACTTTGTTTAAAAAGAAATAGTTTACCAAAATTAAACCTGATTCATGCCTAGAGCTTTAGCTATGATAATATCAATAAATAGAAATCTCCAAGAAGAAAAGTGAAAGATAGGCTTAATTGAAGGAAAACTTACCATTAACTTTTGATGACATCAAAATTTACTTCTTTGACTTTTTAAACAAATTTATTTCATTAATAAATGAAATACAATGCTAAAAATTGTATTTCTAAGGATATTTCAAGTGTTGTTTTAACTTTAGTTTAGATTCAGATTTAGTTATATAGATTTAGAATTTGACAATTGCAGTAACTTTCTTCTAGAGCTAGCTAGCAAGGCCTAGAACTTCAAAATCTTACACTTATACTAGTGACAAGGGAAAGCGAGTTTAATGTAGCAAAAAAGAAAGGTGATACAGAACTCGTTTTAGATCAGATTGTAGAATGGTTTGTTTTGCGTGGGTAGGACTAATAATAAATTATGTAAAGGGAGGGT
Source organism: Macrostomum lignano (assembly GCA_002269645.1). Lineage (NCBI taxonomy): Eukaryota > Metazoa > Platyhelminthes > Macrostomidae > Macrostomum > Macrostomum lignano. The sequence continues at coordinate 434,127 of NIVC01000532.1, read as the reverse complement.
ACTGAAGAAAATAAATTATACAATAAAAATGAACCTAGGATGGCCTAATGTAAGTTATTTAAATTATTAAAAATAAGGAAACAAACACAATATTAGGATAGCACTTATGTGCATTTACCAGCTAGGCCATCGCCAATCAGGCAAAAATTAATGTATCCTACGTCGCATCTTAACTAGGCAGTAAGCAGCAGAAAGACCGTTAACTGGCCGCTTAATAAACGTCATTCAAATTTGCAGAAAAATTACAAGAAAAAATTCCTACACTTTGACCACCGAATTTTACGAGAAAAACCAAATTAAAAGCATATATGTAATAAAGTTCTTAATAGGTACAGAAACTCAATTTATGTTATACAGATTACTATATTTACTAAAGTTTTGTTGTACCAGTTGTCTAAAACAAATTTCCGTGTTAAAAATCAAGGGCATGGAACGTACGCTGCAACACGAATTTATACTTAGAGCCTAATACAGATAGGATAAGTTAAGTTACTAACTTCATAACTTCTTAAAACACCTAATTAATTGATCATTACTTTAATACAGTAGAATAATTTTATTTTGTGTTTTCACCTATACATATTTTTTAAAAAGTGTCATTTCTTTCTGCTCTATTCAAAATCAAACTAAGGTCAAGGACTAAAAATGAGTATGTTTAACATGTTTAAAAAAGCAACAGCTGGTAGTGGCTTTCTTGCTGCTGCTGCTGTTGCCACATATGGCGCGTACAATTCATTCTTTACAGGTCAGTTTCTTTTTTTCCAAACTTATTCATCCATTAATTTATTTTTTATGTTTAGTAATATAGCATCTAGCATTTTTATTAACTTACCAATAAATTTTCGATGTCAAAACATAGGCCTAGTGAGTGATGACTCTATGTATCTTTTGTTTACTTTAATGCCATGATGAGGATTATGCAAAAGGTATGCAAAACATTGAACAAGTCTAAATTTTATATTAAAATTCTTAGACTTAGGCTTATTTAGCTAGGCTAATATCAATAAGTAGGCAATGGCTTTTTGGATTTATTATATAGTATTATTATTATGTTAGGCTATATAGCCAATATTTGTTATAAATATTAGAAAAAGTCTTAGCAGTTTTATAATTATACATTGATTTTTGAAACATGTTGTTTTACAATTAAATAATGTTTAATACTTAGATTAGAAAATATTTCTAAATTAAATGTTCTAGACAGTGTTGGGCACCGTTAATGAAAATCTTAACTTCCGTTAATAGCAAAAGCGTTAGGCCTAGCATTAAAGTTAACACAGAAAATATGGAAATCTTGCACATTTTTTCCAAAACAGACTTTGTATTGCAAGTCTTTGCTATTCCATCTTTTTAGCGAAACACAGAGGTCATCTAAGCGATTTGAAAGCTAAAAAAGTAATAAAAAATCATTTAAAAACTTGCATGCATAATACTACTAAAAGTAAAGCATATGGTAAAAAAGTAACTTATTTTATTTGAAACTTAAAAGCTAATAGCGAGAAATTCATAATTAAATATGCATAGGAAGGTTGTTTCAGTACCATTAGCAGGCACAGCAGAAAGTTGCGAAAGATTGGGACAGAAGTGAATCAAAGCGATTGATGCTCATGTGCAAGAAATAAAGTTTCACACTATTTTAATTCATTATTTTAAAGTTTATTTGTAAGAAGTTGTTAATTACATGTATGTCTGTATGATCATTGTCATAAATAAAGAGATTATATTTAGGCATATAGGTAAGCTCAAATACATTCGTAATGTTCAAACTTCTTGTAAGACTTCTATTTTTCATTCCTTCTTTGCGTCTTTGGTCATTGACATAGACACTACCGTTAACGATGAATTAATCGTTAATTCACAAAATTTTTAATGCAAATTCGTTAATCCGTTAGTTCAAAAAAATCTTAATGACAGTCCATTAACATTAATGAAAAATCTTAACACTTATTAACGCTTATTAATGGATTAATGCTTATTAACAGACTTGTGCCCAACACTGGTTCTAGATAATAATTTTATTATGATTTTTTGCATTATTAGACTTGCTCATATTAATTAATAGCCATACTATGCATCATGTTTGAGTATATGCTAGAATATACAACAAGGAAACTTTGGTTTGCATATTAATAACATCTTATGCTTTCTAATTGTATACCATGTTTACTGTGGTGAGCGAGAGACAAGCCAGTCAGGTTTAGTCCAACAAACAAAATTCAAACCCTCACCCAAAGGGTGGAGCTATTCTTATATTTACTTGAGAACGCATGTACATATACAAACAGAGCACGCATATACATCGGATCCCTTGACCCCCAAACACCGACTAGCAAAACAACCCAGTGAGTAAACTCACTTTACAACATTCACCCTCCTCCTTAACAGTCACTAATTCCCTTCACAGCTGGCAATCAATGCGTCAAGACCTGGCTGTACCACAACGGTGGTGCCCGCAGTCGCGTACTGCGCTGCAGCTCTGCGTCGGCCTCAGCGGTCGCCGGCGGCGGGTCCGTTGGGCCTTCTGGCGCTGCCTGCTCTGCAGCCACTGGCGGCTGTGGCGGCATTGCCATTGCCAAAGTCGTGCTGGCACCCTTGGGCTCCGCATGAGGCATACAGAGGCTGGTGTGCCACCTTGAGCCGTCCTCTAACCTGACGATCGTCGGGCTGATGATGTCGCTGACCCGTAGAGGTGGTGACACGTGGCTCTGCAGCTTGCCTCGCATCCGTGGAGATCGCACTCGCACCAGGTCGCCGCACCCTAATTGAGGCGGTCGGGTTCTTTTGAGCCACTTGAACTTCTTTTGAACCGAATCTCTTAAGCTGAGCGGCACTCTGCGCAACGGTTGAGCAGTCGGTTGCACCGCGGGGTTGTCTCGCGGCCTGTGCTGAAATCCTTTGATGTGTCCGAGTCCCTGAGTCAACTGGTTGAACCGGCCTGGGATCCAGTCAGGCAGGGCTCTGGTGCCGACTGTCTGCACTCGCTCACCGTCTGCAGTGACGATCCACAGTCCCAGCTGATCCATGAGGTCGCACCCCAGGATGTCAGATCCGGTATTGACCAAGCTAAGGTTGACGTAAGGCACTACCTTGTCCTTGAGCTGCACCAAGTTCAGGATGTCACCAAGCACGCCGATCTTGCTGCCGTTGAAAGTGACCAGCTTCCGTGATGACGCCTGCAGGGGCACGTTGGACAGAAGTCGATTGTACGTCGTCTTGGTGATGATGGAGACTCGCGAACCGGAGTCAACAAGCAGCTTGACAGGCCTCCCGTTCAGCAGCACTTTGCAGTGCTTGCTTGCTGCCGCAGCTGTCGACACAGTGCAGATGGAGTACTCATCCTGAAGCTGTCGCACTCGGTTGCCGCTCCTGCAGACTCTGGCAAAGTGCCCACGCTTACCGCAGGACTTGCACTTCTGCCCCTTTGCTGGGCAGGTCTGTCCACCGAAATGCGCCGCTGAGCCACAGTAGCCGCAGCTCCGGCCGTCGGCTGTCGGCTTCAGTGCCTCGTGCTGTCTTGCCGCTGCTCCACTGTTCTTGGCCTTGCTGATCTGCTGGACTCCACACAAGCTGTTTGGGTCTGTGTGGCTGCCTCCCTTGATGGCCTGGGCCTCCAGCAGTCCAGTTTCCAGTCGCTCCGCCAACTGCACAGCTGTCGCCAAGGTCAGCTCCGGCTCCATAAGCAGTCGCTCCCTGATGTGGTTGCTAAGCACTTTCTCGACGAGCTGGTCACGCAGCATCTCCTCCTGGAAGGTCTTGAAGTCGCAGTTTGAAGCCAGGTTTCGCAGTGCAGCAACGAAGTCGCTGATCTTTTTGCCCGGTCGCTGAGCTCTCTGTCGGAATCTGTGCCTCTCAGCAACTACGTTGACTTTGGGTCCAAAGTGCATGTCCAGGAGCTTCAGCGTGTCATCAACTGTTGATGGCGGTTGCTCTCCTTCCTCCTGATTGCTGCTGGCCTGTAGAGACATGTAGATGTTTTGTCCCTCTGCACCCAAACAGTGGATGAGCAACGCTTGTTTTCTTTGCTCTGGCAGATCAATGGCTCCCGATGCTAGCAGGTAATTGCTGAACATTGCTTTCCATCGGTTCCATTCAATCAGCGGTGCTCCAGCGGCTGGCAGAAACGGCTGCGGTGGCGAAATGTTGACACTCATTCTATTGGCTGTATCTCTGCTTGACTGTTGGGCTGCTGCTTGTTGGGACCCTCGCTGTGGGTCGCCAATCGCACTTGAATTTGCGCCTTCTGTACTGCTCATGACTTGGCAGATTTTAGAGTTCGCGCTTGTGCTGAATCACGCTGGCCCAAATCAATTGATTTCTCCGCGCGACGCCAAAATGTGGTGAGCGAGAGACAAGCCAGTCAGGTTTAGTCCAACAAACAAAATTCAAACCCTCACCCAAAGGGTGGAGCTATTCTTATATTTACTCGAGAACGCATGTACATATACAAACAGAGCGCGCATGTACATCGGATCCCTTGACCCCCAAACACCGACTAGCAAAACAACCCAGTGAGTAAACTCACTTTACAACATTTACCTATTATATGTTCAATAAAGAACCCTATCCTTGATTTTTATTAAAAATAACAAAAGTATCCATATAAAGATATTCAATTTCCTATATTATAAAAATAAATTTGGAAAATATATCAAGGTCTACTTAAATCTACAAAGGGATTAGCAATTCAATGTATAAATACCCCATACTCAAGAAGGTATAGACCTATATTATGGTAAAAAAATTTGGTATTATATAAACAAATAATATTCTTTATAGTCATAAAGATTGCCTTTGCTATAGACAATTTTTTTAGAAATACAAAGAGCATATAATCATGATGCACACAAGGGTCCCTGATGTACTTGGTATATAATCATGGTCATTAGGCCACTCACTTATTCTCCTAAAATAGAAGAGTAGGCCAGTATGCATAGCAATGTACAATACATTCATGTGCAACCTTGGGAATCACCCAGCCATTTCTATTGGCAATGTACACATGTAAGTCACTATTGGCTGAGAGCAGTCACATGATTGCTATTTTGTCCAATAGAAATGGCTGGGTAGAATTTCTCACTAAACTGTTCTAGGTTGTCTAACTAATATTCTAACAGTTCAACAGTGGATAAGCAAGACAGAATCAATAAGATAGACCTAGCGCAAAACCAAAAGGTATCACAAATGGCATCTCAACTAGATGGTCTAGTCAATAATTAATTTCTCTTCACCAACCACACTACTGTTGGCAGTGGAGACTGGCCACCGGGCTATCCTATTCAGTCGTATTGGTGGACTCAAGGATGAGCAGCTGCGCGAAGGATTGCACTTTCGGTGAGGCATTTAATTTAATTAGTACCTTCTTATGATCCTCCGTTGCTGGGCCAGCCTCCCAGATCCGCAGTTGCTGGGCCAGCCCCCCCCCCAGATCCTCAGTTGCTGGGTCAGTCTCTCAGATCCTCAGTTGCTGGGTCAGTCTCTCAGATCCTCAGTTGCTGGGCCAGCCTCCCAGATCCTCAGTTGCTGGGCCAGCCTCCCAGATCCTCAGTTGCTGGGCCAGCCTCCCAGATCCTCAGTTGCTGGGCAGCCAGCCTCCCAGATCCTCAGTTGCTGGGCAGCCAGCCTCCAGATCCTCAGTTGCTAGGCCAGCCTCCCAGATCCTCAGTAGCTGGGCCAGCTTCCCAGATCCTCAGTTGCTGGGCCAGCCCTCCAGTGTCAGTCGCTGTGCTAGCCTCCCAGATCCTCAATCGCTGGGCCAGCCTCCCAGATGCTCAGTCGCTGGGCCAGCTTCTCAAATCCTCAGTCGCTGGGCCAGCCTCTCAAATTCTCAATCGCTGGGCCAGCCTCTCAAATCCTCAGTCGCTGGGCCAGCCTCTCAAATCCTCAGTTGCTACAACTCTTCCCACCACCAGCATCCCCTGGCTGCATCGGCCCATCATTTACGACATCCGCTCGAAGCCGCGCCAGATCAGCAGCCCAACTGGCAGCAAAGACCTGCAGACTGTCAATATCACACTGCGAGTTCTGTGCCGACCCGACGCATCTGATCTGCAGAATTTGTACCGCAGACTGGGCCCGAACTATGACGAACGCGTCCTGCCCAGCATTGTTAACGAAGTGCTGAAAGCGGTTGTGGCCAAATTCAATGCCAGTCAGCTGATTACTCAGCGATCGCAGGTAAGTTAATGGGTTTATTTTCCATTATTTGCTGTTAATTACTTTATTTTCTAATCGGCTCCTATCGGCTATCCAAATAGTAAATGGGTTTATCTGGAAATTGTGGGTAGGTTTACCTGAGTATTATGGGTAGGTTTACCTGGATTTGGATGGTTGGTTTCAACTACCAGACACTGGTTTTGGTTTAAATCGGAAAGCTCAGCTTCTTTGCTGCAAAGTAGACGATTCTATCTGAATATGGTGTATAATATATAGTTTTACTTACTGTTATATTTGCTTTCGATACATATCGTTAATCTAAACTTGTTTCAAACTAACAGGTATCGCTGCTAATCCGCAAGAACTTAATGGAACGGGCTCGCGATTTTAACGTCATTGTGGACGACGTGTCCATCACGGATCTGTCATTCTCGCAGGTGTACGCGGCCGCTGTTGAGGCCAAGCAGATCGCCCAGCAGGAGGCTCAGCGCGCCCAATTCTACGTTGAACGGGCCAGGCAGGAGCGCCAGCAGAAGGTGGTGCAAGCTGAAGGCGAAGCCGAAGCTGCCAGGCTTATTGGCGAAGCTGTCAGCCTCAATCCGGGCTATTTGAAGTTGCGCAAGATTAAAGCGGCCCAAGGCATTGCTAGGACGCTTGCCCAATCGCAGAATCGGGCCTATCTTGACGGCAGCGCTCTGATGATGAATCTGCAGGATCCGGCGTTTGACGAGCGAGTAGAAACCGGCGTTAAAAAGCGTCGTTTAAAAAATGATGGATTGATTTTTTCATTTCTTCGGTACGTTTGTTAATTGACCATCTCGAGGAATAAATAGGTTTTTGTTAAATTTGCTTTTTTTGTCGTTAAAACAAAAATACGTTAAAAGTCTATCTTGGCTACTACTATCAGTAGACTAAATTTGCTAGTTTATTTTCTGTAGCGTTTCATTGAAATGTATGCGGGTTACACTATGAGTAGCATATTGTTTAGGCCTTTAGCTACCTGTTAATTTATAAAATATTTTACAGGCTTACTATTGTCTGTTTTTGCCGGTTAATATAAATCACTACTTATTAAAATAAAATTTGTGTCTAACCATCGGTGTTCCGAGTCCACCTTTTGTTACGCCATGTTGCATTCATTTCAAGGAAAGTGCTTGATCTGAAATCTCATTAGTCATGCTTCTGCGTTGTTTAGTTTTGACTATATTGCTCAATGTCCCTGGGTGTCTATAAATTAGCTGATGTCTTCCCATAATGTGCTAATTACCCACTTAGTTGTCCCTAATATCCTAATCGTCCCTAATGGTGTCTTCATCGTCCCTAATAATATCCTAATCGTCCCTAGTAGTATCCTAATCGTCCCTAATAATATCCTAATCGTCCCTAGTAGTATCCTAATCGTCCCTAGTAGTATCCTAATCGTCCCTAGTAGTATCCTAATCGTCCCTAATAATATCCTAATCGTCCCTAGTAGTATCCTAATCGTCCTTAATAGTATCCTAATCGTCCCCAATGGTGTCTTATCGTCCCTAATAGTATCCTAATTCCTAATCGTCCCTAATAGCATCTTAATCGCCCCTAATATAATATCCTAATCGTCCCTAATAATATCCTAATTAATCGTCCGTAATATTCTAACGCTATATAATATCCTCATTGAGCATCGAAATGCCAATAGGCAATCATCTGCTGCACTTAACCATTTACTGGCCTTTCAAAGCGACACAGATCTGGTCGCATGCACTGGGAGGTCGCTATAATATAGCATTGGCATAGTTGTCGGCAGCCATTGTAAATTCTTTCGCTGCAATGGACTGCGTAACAGCACACTTAAGTCGCTCTGTAGAGCCAGTCTTGCTTTCTTACGCAAGGCGCAAGAATGCCGGCGCACCAAGTTTAAGTCAACTGTCCCTTCTAATAACCTTTGCATTATGTGGTCGACCAGTAATGGATAGAAAGAAAAGCATTTATGGGGCAAGCTATAGAAAAAGGCATAATGTGCCACTTGCTTTTGCATGTCCATACCAATTCATTCTGCATGGAACACGGCGTCCCTTTGTCAGCTTTAATTTGTAGCGCTGATATTGGATTTTTAGTTCTATATTTTACTCACCTCATGAGTGATTAATGATTAATTGATTAATGCCAAATGGCACAGAGTCACACCAAATGGCACAGAGTCACACCAAATGGCACAGAGTGATACCAAATGGCATAGACTGACACCAAATGGCACAGAGTGACACCTCATGGCACAGAGTGATACCAAATGGCAAAGAGTGATAGCAAATGGCACAGAGTCACACCAAATGGCACAGAGTCACACCAAATGGCACAGAGTGATACCAAATGGCACAGAGTCACACTAAATGGCACAGAGTGATACCAAATGGCACAGAGTCACACCAAATGGCACAGAGTGATACCAAATGGCACAGAGTCACACCAAATGGCACAGAGTGATACCAAATGGCACAGACTGACACCAAATGGCACAGAGTCACACCAAATGACACAGAGTCACACCAAATGGCACAGAGTGATACCAAATGGCACAGAGTCACACCAAATGGCACAGAGTGATACCAAATGGCACAGAGTCACACCAAATGGCACAGAGTGATACCAAATGGCACAGAGTCACACCTAATGGCACAGAGTCACACCAAATGGCACAGAGTGATACCAAATGGCACAGACTGACACCAAATGGCACAGAGTCACACCAAGTGGCACAGAGTCACACCAAATGGCAGAGTGATACCAAATGGCACAGAGTCACACCAAATGGCACAGAGTGACACCAAATGGCACAGAGTGATACCAAATGGCACAGAGTGACAACAAATGGCACAGAGTCACACCAAATGGCACAGAGTCACACCAAATGGCACAGAGTGATACCAAATGGTATAGACTGACACCAAATGGCACAGAGTGACACCTCATGGCACAGAGTGATACCAAATGGCAAAGAGTGATAGCAAATGGCACAGAGTCACACCAAATGGCACAGAGTCACACCAAATGGCACAGAGTGATACCAAATGGCACAGAGTCACACTAAATGGCACAGAGTGATACCAAATGGCACAGAGTCACACCAAATGGCACAGAGTCACACCAAATGGCACAGAGTCACATCAAATGGCACAGAGTGATACCAAATGGCACAGAGTCACACCTAATGGCACAGAGTCACACCAAATGGCACAGAGTGATACCAAATGGCACAGACTGACACCAAATGGCACAGAGTCACACCAAATGACACAGAGTCACACCAAATGGCACAGAGTGATACCAAATGGCACAGAGTCACACCAAATGGCACAGAGTGATACCAAATGGCACAGAGTCACACCAAATGGCACAGAGTGATACCAAATGGCACAGAGTGATACCAAATGGCACAGAGTCACACCTAATGGCACAGAGTCACACCAAATGGCACAGAGTGATACCAAATGGCACAGACTGACACCAAATGGCACAGAGTCACACCAAGTGGCACAGAGTCACACCAAATGGCAGAGTGATACCAAATGGCACAGAGTCACACCAAATGGCACAGAGTGACACCAAATGGCACAGAGTGATACCAAATGGCACAGAGTGACAACAAATGGCACAGAGTCACACCAAATGACAGAGTGATACCAAATGGCACAGAGTGACAACAAATGGCATAGAGTCACACCAAATGACAGAGTGATACCAAATGGCACAGAGTGATATACACGGCCGGCACAGAGTGACACCTCATGGCACAGAGTGACACCCATGACACAGAGTGACGACACCCATGGCACACAAAGTGACACCCATGACACAGAGTGACACCCATGACACAGAGTGACACCCATGGCACACAGAGTGACACCCATGCAACAGTGACACCCATGACACAGAGTGACACCCATGGCACACAGAGTGACACCCATGGCACACAGAGTGACACCCATGGCACACAGAGTGACACCCATGGCACACAGAGTGACACCCATGGCACACAGAGTGACACCCATGGCACACAGAGTGACACCCATGGCACACAGAGTGACACCCATGACACAGAGTGACACCCATGGCACACAGAGTGACACCCATGACACAGAGTGACACCCATGGCACACAGAGTGACACCCATGGCACACAGAGTGACACCCATGGCACCCAGAGTGACACCCATGGCACACAGAGTGACACCCATGGCACACAGAGTGACACCCATGGCACCCAGAGTGACACCCATGGCACACAGAGTGACACCCATGGCACACAGAGTGACACCCATGGCATTCTCACAAAAAGATCAATCGAAAAAATCAATGCCAATTCGCCAATGGATTAAGATAACTAACTAAGCAAATGTCCCTCCTGACACTCGATCGCCGCTTGCAGTTGGTTTAATTGTATCAGTCTGGCGCGAGGCGAAGCGACAAGTCGCGAGTCGGAGGCGAGGCAATCCAAAGAGAGAATTTCTCGCCGAGAAAAAGAGACAAAAGGCGCCTCCGACAGAGCTGACGGGAACGGGAATAAGGGGGTCTTTTGTTCTCCACAAGGATATCGAATCACTCGGGGGACGCGAGGGAAAGCGATATCTCTGTTTCAGAGAAGGGAGAAAAGACTTGGCACTCGAAATCCCTATTGCAGCCAATGGCCATTTTCGTGGACGGCGTCCGGCGCGGATTGGCCTGGCGGCGGCGCAGCGCGCGGCGGCGGCGCGGCGCGCAGCGGCGGCGCGGCGCGTGGCGGCGGCGCGCGGTGGCGTGGCGTGTGGCGGCGGCGTGGCGCGGGGCATGGGAGAGGGGTGCGGGAGGGGAGGACTGACTAATTGAACCAAATCACTGATCCTGGGGACTGGCCCTGGCGCGGTACGGGTAGATGTCTGGCGCAGGAAAGGGGGGCGTCCGGCGCGGTTCAGACCTTGGCTGCAATAGGGCTCGAAATGAAGCATGGAGCATTGCAGAAGAGGATACATAGGAGGTTCGGAGGGGCTCGAAAATGGAGCGAAGTCGAGACATAATTGCTGGTGCAGCGGTCAAGAGAGCTTTCTGTGCTCGTGTGATGAATTTTCACACTGCTGTTAAAGTGAAGGCAAGGCGGTGTGAAGCACAGGTGCAGAGAGAGTGGGATGGGAATAACTCGGTTTGTGACTGTCAGGCGAGGCGCTGTGAATCACGCCTGAGGAAGAGTGAAGCTCAGGTGAGGTTTGTGAATCACACCTGAGGAAGAGTGAAGCTCAGGTGAGGTTTGTGAATCACGCCTGAGGAAGAGTGAAGCTCAGGTGAGGTTTGTGAATCACGCCTGAGGAAGAATGAAGCTCAGGTGAGGTTTGTGAATCACGCCTGAGGAAGAATGAAGCTCAGGTGAGGTTTGTGAATCACGCCTAAGGAAGAGTGAAGCTCAGGTGAGGTTTGTGAATCACGCCTGAGGAAGAGTGAAGCTCAGGTGAGGTTTGTAAATCACGCCTGAGGAAGAGTGAAGCTCAGGTGAGGTTTGTGAATCACGCCTGAGGAAGAGTGAAGCTCAGGTGAGGTTTGTGAATCACGCCTGAGGAAGAATGAAGCTCAGGTGAGGTTTGTGAATCACGCCTGAGGAAGAATGAAGCTCAGGTGAGGTTTGTGAATCACGCCTAAGGAAGAGTGAAGCTCAGGTGAGGTTTGTGAATCACGCCTGAGGAAGAGTGAAGCTCAGGTGAGGTTTGTGAATCACGCCTAAGGAAGAGTGAAGCTCAGGTGAGGTTTGTGAATCACGCCTAAGGAAGAGTGAAGCTCAGGTGAGGTTTGTGAATCACGCCTAAGGAAGAGTGAAGCTCAGGTGAGACTAGTGAATCACGCCTGAGGAAGAGTGAAGCTCAGGTGAGGTTTGTGAATCACGCCTAAGGAAGAGTGAAGCTCAGGTGAGACTTGTGAACGAGCGTGAATCATGTTTGAATCACGCGTTACGGGAGTGTGAATTATGCTAAAGTGAGTGAATCATGCCTGAGAGAATATAAATCATGTCTGGAGGAGTGTGAATCATGTCTAAAAAAAGTGTAAATCACGCGTGATCGAGTGTGAATAATGTCTGGGAGATTGTGAATCATGTCTAAGTGAGTGTCTGAAGTCTAACGCAAGGCATTGTAAATCACAGGTAAAGGGCCATCTTTGTGAACTACACATCGAGACTCTATTGAATCCACCAATGCATCAAAAAATGTTGTTGCTGTTTTCATTCCAGACTGCGCTTATTTAATGTTAGTAGTCCATGGTGAGAAGAGATGGCTAAACTAATATCCCTTTGGTGGGCATCTGAGGTGGGGAGGGATTCATATTGCCTTGACGAATCCCCGAGCGATGCCATTGGGGGTGGCGTCAGCCTGTCACGTTTCGCGAGGGAGGAGAGGAGGAGCGCAGGAGAAGCAACCTGAGTGGTTGACGCCTCCCTGCCGCCACCTGGGGGGAGGGGGGGGGTTGGGAGACTGGCTGGGGCCCCGGCGCGGTTCAAAAATTGAAAGTAACGATAAGAACAGGCATGCCAGAAACTTTGCCGCAATTTGCTTTGAAAATTGAAAAATAATCGAACTTACTCGCAATTAGCGATAGAAATTTCGAATGGCATTCAGTCCGTTCGCCGCTCTGCCTGCTGCAAGTTCGTCAGCTTCTGACGAGCAGCAGCAGCAGCAGCAGCAGCATCACCAGCTTCATCTTGGCTCCAGCAAGGCTGCCGCCGCTGCTCATGCTTTGAATTTTTCCGCTGCACTGGCAGCCGCTTTCGCCAGCCAGACTCACGCTGGACAGCAGCCGCCGCCTCTGCCGCCACCGCCGCTGCCACCGGGCCTGCTGCCGTCGTCCCAGCATCATACGTCGGCGGCTTCTCAGTCGAACCAGCAACCGTCGCAGCCTGCCGACACTGATTTCAAAGACGACCCGAAGGTTGAACTGATCGAGAGGGATCTGTGGCATCAGTTTCACGGATTTGGCACGGAGATGGTCATCACTAAGAGTGGCCGGTTGGTGAACTCGTTCTGTCGTGCTATCGCTTCTGCCTTATCTTGGGCGTTTATGGCTTAAAATACATTAGAATTGCATTAGAAGTTCAATTGAGCACGATTAGAATTTCAGTGGGACATCATTAGGGTTTCATTAGAAGAGCTGCACTAGGGGTTCATTAGAAGAGCTGCATTTGGGTTTCATTAGAAGAGCTGCATTAGGGTTTCATTAGAAGAGCTGCATTAGGGTTTCATTCGAAGAGCTGCATTAGGGTTTCATTAGAAGAGCTGCATTAGGGTTTCATTAGAAGAGCTGCATTAGGGTTTCATTAGAAGAGCTACATTAGGGTTTCATTAGAAGAGCTGCATTAGGGTTTCATTAGAAGAGATGCATTAGGGTTTCATTAGAAGAGCTGCATTAGGGTTTCATTAGAAGAGCTACATTAGATTTTTCAGAAAAGCTGCATTGGAATTGCAATAATTCTGCATATTTCTAGTTTATTGGGTCATTAACATATATGAAGAACAGTTTTCATTGATGCGGTCCCCAGGCCTTTATAAAGTGGGTCAGGCTTCCACAGTCGCCGCCACTGTCTAGATATGCAGCGCATTTTGGCGCCTGCTTGTCTCCCTATCAGTTTTATTTACTGCGCAACAGGGCAAATGCAGGAATCCGGTGGCCCTCTGGTCCCCCAAGCGGTCTTTTTATCTCCACACTTCTAATCTACCTGGTTCTCACTTGTCTCCACCTTATCAGATCCCCCCTAATCCTAAATACTTCGGCGCGACCTGCCAGCGACGCCAAGGGGAGGTCATTAAACTCGGGGAAGGGGGGAGGTATTTTTCCGGCGCTTGGCCAGAAGCCGTCAAGGGGATGTTTATTGCTGCATGGTTGTTCTGTCCGTTAGCAAAAATCTCTAACATTTTCGTCTGGCATGGCAACCTTATAGCCAGAGCGATTCCCTGCAGACTCCATCTTATCAATATTGAATTCCTGCATGCGGTGTGACACGCCTGCACAGTTCTTATAGATTTTTTCAACGATTTTAGTAACGACAAGCGTTACTATCTTTTATAACCATCGTCACAGCATTGGTAGGTGACTTGAGAGAGAGACTTGACGCTACCAACATGATGGAGTAGATATCCTCTCAGCTGCAGATGCTGCAGCCACACCGTGTTTAAAAGCCAATTTTTACTGGTATAGGAGAGAATTTATCTGAGTGTTCATCTCACCGCCACTGCAGATTCTGTTGTGTTAGCAATCTGAATGCTTTTGGGGTGAGACTGAGCTCACTGAGTATCATTGTTGGATGCCATTTTTTTAAACAGGCACTCATGTGCCATTAGTAATCAAATTTGTATATTTTGTCAAGACCGTCTCAGTTATACCCTCGGATCAATCGTTAAACTAAACAATGCTCTCATGTCATTTTCCTATTTGGCTATTTTCAAATTCGAGTTCAAACGTCAATCAAGCAGATCTGAAGCAATCAATCTTCAATTCATTTGACCTCACCCGATATTTCAGTCGCATGTTCCCACCGTTCAAAGCTAAAGTGTCCGGCCTGGACAAGCGAGCCAAGTACATCATGCTGATGGATATTGTACCGATGGACGACTGCAGGTGAGCTTAAATTATGTCATAAAGTTTCAAATAAATGCGTAGCAACGCATAGCAACGCATAGAAATGCATAGTAATGCATAGCAACGCATAGCAACGCATAGCAACGCATAGCAACGCATAGCAACGCATAGCAACGCATAGAAATGCATAGCAACGCATAGCAACGCATAGCAACGCATAGCAACGCATAGCAACGCATAGCAACGCATAGCAACGCATAGCAACGCATAGCAATTCATAGAAACGCATAGCAAAGCAACAAAACATTTTATCCTCTTAACGACCCCACAGGTACAAATTTCACAATTCTCGCTGGATTGTGGCTGGCAAGGCAGATCCAGAGATGCCCAAACGAATGTACATTCACCCAGACAGTCCGAGCACTGGTGAGCAGTGGATGCAGAAGATTGTCAGCTTCCACAAGCTCAAGCTCACCAACAACATCTCGGATAAGCATGGATTTGTGAGTGAAAAAATATTTATTGAAACTTAAACTGTTTCAGATGTTAAAATTGTCTCATTTGAGATCTTATAGATGCGTCTCAGTTGAAATCTCATAGAGATAGATGCGCCTCATCTGAGATCTCATAGATCCGTCTCATTTGAGATTTCAAAGATGCGCCTCATCTGAGATCTCATAGGTGTGTCTTATCTGAGATCTCATAGGTGTGTCTTATCTGAGATCTCATAGATGCGTCTTAACTGGATCTCGTCGATACGTCTCATCTGAGATCTCATCGATACGTCTCATCTGAGATCTCATCGATATGTCTCATCTGAGATCTCATCGATACGTCTCATCTGAGATCTCATCGATACGTCTCATCTGAGATCTCATCGATACGTCTCATCTGAGATCTCATCACTTTATTCGACTTGTATTTTTCACTGCTACCGCTTGGTCATCCGTTCAAAAAATCACATTAAAAATGGTGTTGCTGGACAGTTTAACAAGGTCAGTCCCTGCAAGCATGGGCGGCACCCTTTGTGCGCCCCATGAAACTGAACTCCGTGCTCCGCAAACAAATCTGCACAAACTTGCCTAAAAAATTTAAATGTAAAGGGAAAAACTCAGACCTCAGCTGCGGCAGCTTTGGCCTCTGGCGCCACTGAAAAAGCAGACAGCCAGGCACACAGACAGACAGACAGACAGACAGACAGACACTCTGTCTGCTGCCCAATCTTAGGCATTTTGGCCGTAACGCGATATACGTTTATGAAGGAGTTGATGCGTTCGTTGGCTGGTTGATGTGTAGCGAGGGGCGAATGCCCTGCAGCAGAATCAAGCAGACTTCATGGACCTCTCCGTCCTCTTCTTCCAAAAAATTAGAAATTCCACAACATGATTGGAAAATATTTGCCCAATTTTTCTCTTGCCACAACGAGCGCGGTGAGTTCGAAAAGTGTCTGCACAAAAAAGAACAGTTTCCCGAGGGCGCCAAGCTGACTGTTGATCCAAGACTGGGTCGGGGGCAGCGGTAGCCAGAAGCAGCGCTAGTCAGCTCATGCCGTGGCAGCTCTCTCAGGGTTGAGCAAATATTGTTTTAAGAAATAGAGAATATTATAGAGAGAGTGACTGACTGAGCGAATCCAGTGGCAGGTTGAAAGCTCAGGAGAATTCGAGACTTTAAGCCCGGATTAATTCCAGTTGACTTTCTCTTCCGCGAAATCCAAACGAATAATCCGCCTGCCTCACCTGCGGTTGGTCCATCTGTCAGCAGACATGAGGACATTGTCCGCATCGCCTTGACTGGTCAGACAGGAAGCTGACGGAAGCCCCAACTCCCTCCCCATCCCCCCAAGACTGTCTCCATCCCCCGAGAGCCTCCTCCGTGCGCCGCCATCGTGAATTATCGACAGGCCCGAAGGCAGGAAGGAAGTTGTAAATTTAGCCGGGCATGCAACGGGCCATCAGGAGAGGTCGGGACCCGGCCGCAGTTGGCTGCAGAACTGCCCCAAGCTGCTACTGAGGAATGCGCGATCCCCGCCCAGTTGGAGAGGAAAACTGGGACCTCCCTTCCCACCCCCCTTAAGCCCCTTCTCGCTCTCTCATCTTAGGAGAGCTGCCGCCGCCACCGCCGCCGCCGCTGCCGCCGCTGCCCGGCTTCAAAGAAAAAAATTTGCTGCCAAGCCTAATCAGACCTGACTGCTCGCCTCATCCTCGCTTCCTGTTCCTCTTCAGTCTCTCCCATTTTCTCCTCTTTCTATCCTCTTCCCTCACCGCAGCAGGGGGCCACAGTGGCCTTCTCCAAAAGACCCCTCACAGGCGCCTCTAGCACCGAATGCATCCGAATTTTTCGACAATTTTTGCTTTCACCGCAGCCGCTGCGCGCATTCTTTCCAATCGCTGAATTGGGCGCTCGTTAAAAGCTAAGAAAGAGTGCTGCGCCTTCCTCTGCGCCCCTTCTCTCCGCCCCGTCTCTCCGCCCCTTCTCTCCGCCCCGTCTTTCCGCCCCTTCTCTCCGCCCCCGTCTTTCCGCCCCTTCTCCTCTCCGCCCCCGTCTTTCCGCCCTTTCTCTCCGCCCCGTCTCTCCGCCCCTTCTCTCCGCCCTTCTCTCCGCCCCCGTCTTTCCGCCCCTTCTCCTCTCCGCCCCGTCTCTCCGCCCCTTCTCTCCGCCCCGTCTTTCCGCCCTTTCTCTCCGCCCCGTCTCTCCGCCCCTTCTCTCCGCCCTTCTCTCCGCCCCCGTCTTTCCGCCCCTTCTCCTCTCCGCCCCCGTCTTTCCGCCCTTTCTCTCCGCCCCGTCTCTCCGCCCCTTCTCTCCGCCCCCGTCTTTCCGCCCCTTCTCCTCTCCGCCCCCGTCTTTCCGCCCTTTCTCTCCGCCCCGTCTCTCCGCCCTTTCTCTCCGCCCCTTCTCTCCGCCCTTCTCTCCGCCCCCGTCTTTCCGCCCCTTCTCTCCGCCCCCGTCTTTCCGCCCTTTCTCTCCGCCCCGTCTCTCCGCCCTTTCTCTCCGCCCCTTCTCTCCGCCCTTCTCTCCGCCCCTTCTCTCCGCCCCTTCTCTCCGCCCCGTCTCTCCGCCCTTCTCTCCGCCCCTTCTCTCCGCCCTTCTCTCCGCCCCTTCTCTCCGCCCCTTCTCTCCGCCCCGTCTCTCCGCCCCGTCTCTCCGCCCCTTCTCTCCGCCCCGTCTTTCCGCCCCTTCTCCTCTCCGCCCCCGTCTCTCCGCCCTTTCTCTCGCCCTTCTCTCCGCCCTTCTCTCCGCCCCTTCTCTCCGCCCTTCTCTCCGCCCTCTCTCTCCGCCCCGTCTCTCCGCCCTTCTCTCCGCCCCTTCTCTCCGCCCTTCTCTCCGCCCCTTCTCTCCGCCCCGTCTCTCCGCCCCTTCTCTCCGCCCCTTCTCTCCGCCCCGTCTCTCCGCCCCTTCTCTCCGCCCTTCTCTCCGCCCCTTCTCTCCGCCCCTTCTCTCCGCCCCGTCTCTCCGCCCCTTCTCTCCGCCCTTCTCTCCGCCCCTTCTCTCCGCCCCGTCTCTCCGCCCCGTCTCTCCGCCCCGTCTCTCCGCCCCTTCTCTCCGCCCTTCTCTCCGCCCTTCTCTCCGCCCCGTCTCTCCGCCCCTTCTCTCCGCTCTTTTCTCCGCCCCGTCTCCCCGCTACTTCTCTCCGCCCTTCTCTCCGCCCCCGTCTTTCCGCCCCGTCTTTCCGCCCCGTCTCTCCGCCCCGTCTTTCCGCCCCGTCTCTCCGCCCCGTCTTTCCGGCCCTTTTCTTCCTCTCCCCCTTCAAACGCACAATTGCGTAATGCATGCTAATTTTCAACTAAAGCTTCAGCCCACACCCACCAACCCCTGCCAAGTTCTTCATTCTTTCAGTCTTCAATCTTCAATATTTCATCGGAATTTCAATAGCTGCTGCTGATCACTATCAAAGCGACTGATTACTAAAATAGTCACTTTAAACCGGGGCGCCCCTGATTCAGAAAAATTACGCAATACAAATGCAGACTATAGTAGTTCGAGTTGAAGTTTGAAGTTTTGAAAATTGAAAATGAAACTGAAAATTGAAGTTTTTTTTCTTAAGCTAAGATTTCAGATTGGGGTTTAGCCAATAAAGCCTTTATTCCATATTGGGGTTTAGCCAATAAACCCTTGATTCCAGTTTGGGGTTTAGCCAATAAACCCTTGATTCTAGTTTGGGGTTTAGCCAATAAACCCTTTATTCCATTTTGGGGTTTAGCCAATAAACCCTTGATTCCAGTTTGAGGTTTAGCCAATAAACCCTTGATTCCAGTTTGAGGTTTAGCCAATAAACCCTTGATTCCAGTTTGAGGTTTAGCCAATAAACCCTTGATTCCAGTTCTGTGTTTAGCCAATAAACCCTTGATTTCAGTTTGGGTTTAGCCAATAAACCCTTGATTCCAGTTCTGTGTTTGGCCAACAAACCCATTGATTCCATTTTGGGGTTTAGCCCATAAACCCTTGATTCCAGTTTGGGGTTTAGCCAATAAACCCTTGATTCCAGTTTGGGGTTTAGCCCATAAACCCTTGATTCCAGTTTGGGGTTTAGCCCATAAACCCTTAATTCCAGTTTGGGGTTTAGCCCATAAACCCTTGATTCCAGTTTGGGGTTTAGCCCATAAACACTTGATTCCAGTTTGAGGTTTAGCCAATAGACCCTTGATTCCAATCTGGGGTTTAATCAATAAACCCTTTATTCCATATTGGGGTTTAGCCAATAAACCCTTGATTCCAGTTCTGTGTTTAGCCAATAAACCCTTGATTTCAGTTTGGGTTTAGCCAATAAACCCTTGATTCCAGTTCTGGGTTTGGCCAATAAACCCTTGATTCCAGTTCTGGGTTTGGCCAATAAACCCTTGATTCCAGTTCTGGGTTTGGCCAAAAAACCCTTGATTCCAGTTCTGGGTTTTAATCAAACAACCAAGAATTTCGCTGTAACTTTTAATTGAATTCCAACCCACTTAACTCAACTATTGCAGACAATCCTGAACTCCATGCACAAGTACCAGCCCCGGTTTCACCTTGTTCGCGCCAACGATATGATGAAGCTGCCGTACGCTTCGTTCCGATCGTTTGTGTTCAACGAGACCGCCTTCATCGCTGTGACAGCCTATCAGAATGAGAAAATCACCCAATTAAAAATTGATCACAATCCCTTTGCCAAAGGGTTCAGAGACACTGGTGGAGGCCGCAGCTCTAAGAAAATGTACGTTTCCTGAGCGCTTTTTCTTTGATGTGTCAGCTGTTTCTCAGTGATGTGTCAGCTGTTTCTTAGTGATGTGTCAGCTGTTTCTTAGTGATGTGTCAGCTGTTTCTCAGTGATGTGTCAGCTGTTTCTTAGTGATGTGTCAGCTGTTTCTTAGTGATGTGTCAGCTGTTTCTTAGTGATGTGTCAGCTGTTTCTTAGTGATGTGTCAGCTGTTTCTTAGTGATGTGTCAGCTGTTTCTTAGTGATGTGTCAGCTGTTTCTTAGTGGTGTGTCAGCCGTTTCTCAGTGATGTATCAGCTGTTTCTTAGTGATGTGTCAGCTGTTTGTTTCTCAGTGATGTGTCAGCTGTTTCTCAGTGATGTGTCAGCTGTTTCTTAGTGATGTGTCAGCTGTTTCTTAGTGATGTGTCAGCTGTTTCTTAGTGATGTGTCAGCTGTTTCTCAGTGATGTGTCAGCTGTTTCTCAGTGATGTGTCAGCTGTTTCTTAGTGATGTGTCAGCTGTTTCTTAGTGATGTGTCAGCTGTTTCTTAGTGATGTGTCAGCTGTTTCTCAGTGATGTGTCAGCTGTTTCTTAGAGATGTGTCAGCTGTTTGTTTCTCAGTGATGTGTCAGCTGTTTCTCAGTGATGTGTCAGCTGTTTCTTAGAGATGTGTCAGCTGTTTGTTTCTCAGTGATGTGTCAGCTGTTTCTTAGAGATGTGTCAGCTGTTTGTTTCTCAGTGATGTGTCAGCTGTTTCTTAGAGATGTGTCAGCTGTTTGTTTCTCAGTGATGTGTCAGCTGTTTCTTAGAGATGTGTCAGCTGTTTGTTTCTCAGTGATGTGTCAGCTGTTTGTTTCTCAGTGATGTGTCAGCTGTTTGTTTCTCAGTGATGTGTCAGCTGTTTGTTTCTCAGTGATGTGTCAGCTGTTTGTTTCTCAGTGATGTGTCAGCTGTTTGTTTCTCAGTGATGTGTCAGCTGTTTCTTAGTGGTGTGTCAGCCGTTTCTCAGTGATGTGTCAGATTTTTCTCAGTGATGTGTCAGATATTTCTTAGTGATGCGTCAGCCGTTTCTCAGAGATGTGTCAGCCGTTTCTCAGTGATGTGTCAGATTTTTCTCAGTGATGTGTCAGATATTTCTCAGTGATGTGTCAGCTGTTTCTCAGTGTGTCAGCCGTTTCTCAGTGATGTGCCAGTCATAAGTCTCTTGCTAAATAAATGTGCTGACCTCTGAAAAAAACTTGCAAAACTACCAGAAAATGTGTCAGCAATCTGTCAGGTTTTGGTTTAGTCAGGATTTCATCTCTGAGTCTCCATTTCGCATCCCTCTAACGCCGAGCCGTTGTCATGACAATGCCATAAAAATTGCCGCTCCCATCATCTCCTCATACAGGAAGCTGGGCGACTGCCTCATCCCCGGCAGCCAGTCGTCAATGATGGAGCATCGCAGGGCGCAGTCCAGCTGCCTGAGCGGCGGCCTCCTTCATCACCACCAGCAGCAGCATCGCCAGCAGCAGCGGGGTGCCTACTCTCTCGCCGCCGCCGGAACCGACGACGACCCGGACGTCGATAACGATGAAGACACGGACGACAACGACGCCGAAGACTTCGAGGTTGACGCCGATGCCGACGCCGACGCTGCCGCCAGATTGTCGAGGCCGGCGACGCCCGAACGTCGTCGTCGGGCCCTGCTGGCGGCCAGTCGGGCCGCCCGGCCGTCGGCGAGATGTCGACAGCGCGGCGCGGCGTCGCCGAACGCCGTCTCGGCGGCGGCCAGAGCCGGCCCGATGCTGCACGAGCAGCTGCTGCTGCACCAGCCCTGGCTGCACCAGCCTCTGCACCGGCCTGGCAGCAGCGGCAGGCAGCACCAGCTTCAGCAGCACCTGCAGCACCTGCAGCACCTGCAGTACCTGCAGCACCTGCAGTACCTGCAGCACTATCAACGCACTTTAGCAACCAGCGCGCTGCCACCGCCTCCGCCTCCGCTGACGTCAACCGGATCTTTGTCAACCGGCGGGTCCTTCGCCCTGCCGTCTCCGCCGGTGTTCAACTTTGCGCATCCGCAGTTGCCACCGCCGCCGCTGCCGCCACCGCCGCCGCCGCCTCCTCCGCCTCCGATGCCGCCAGCCGCCGTTGCCGCAGCCGCCGCAGCCGCCGCCGCGGCAGCAGCAGCCGCCGGAGGGCCGGGCGGGTGGCCGCTGACGGGTCCTCCTTCGAGCTCAGCGGGCGGACAGCAGAGCGGCCAATGGTCCGTGCCGTCGTTTCTCCGACAATTCTACCGTCAGCTGCCGACGCAGTCGCCGGCATCGACCGTTTCTAAGGGGGATTTCTCCAAGATTGACTCCCTGATTAGCGGCGGTCCCGGCGAGGAGGCAGAGGTTGACACCGACAGTGGAGTGCCGGCTAAGAGTGAGGAGGCCTCGAGGAGGAGGGCCCAGCTGCCGGCAGCTTCATCATCAGCGAATTGAGTCCATAGACAATTTTTTAAGTAGAAAAAGCGCATCGTTTTCGAGTCATGCTGTAACAAGTTTAGCTGTCCTCAAGTTTAATGGCAAAATGTTCTTTGGTTCAGGGGCTGTTTTCCCTAAACTTCCCAATCCCTAAACTTCCCAATCCCTAAACTTCCCAATTCCTAAACTTCCCAATCTCTAAACTTCCCAATCCCTAAACTTCCCAATCCCTAAACTTCCCAATCCCTAAACTTCCCAATCCCTAAACTTCCCAATCCCTAAACTTCCCAATCCCTAAACTTCCCAATCCCTAAACTTCCCAATCCCTAAACTTCCCAATCCCTAAACTTCCCAATCGCTAAACTTCCCAATCCCTAAACTTCCCAATCCCTAAACTTCCCAATCCCTAAACTTCCCAATCCCTAAACTTCCCAATCCCTAAACTTCCCAATCCCTAAACTTCCCAATCCCTAAACTTCCCAATTCCTAAACTTCCCAATCCCTAAACTTCCCAATCCCTAAACTTCCCAATCCCTAAACTTCCCAATCCCTAAACTTCCCAATCGCTAAACTTCCCAATCCCTAAACTTCCCAATCCCTAAACTTCCCAATCCCTAAACTTCCCAATCCCTAAACTTCCCAATCCCTAAACTTCCCAATCCCTAAACTTCCCAATCCCTAAACTTCCCAATCCCTAAACTTCCCAATCCCTAAACTTCCCAATCCCTAAACTTCCCAATCCCTAAACTTCCCAATCCCTAAACTTCCCAATCCCTAAACTTCCCAATCCCTAAACTTCCCAATCCCTAAACTTCCCAATCGCTAAACTTCCCAATCCCTAAACTTCCCAATCCCTAAACTTCCCAATCCCTAAACTTCCCAATCCCTAAACTTCCCAATCCCTAAACTTCCCAATCCCTAAACTTCCCAATCCCTAAACTTCCCAATCGCTAAACTTCCCAATCCCTAAACTTCCCAATCCCTAAACTTCCCAATCCCTAAACTTCCCAATTCCTAAACTTCCCAATCCCTAAACTTCCCAATCCCTAAACTTCCCAATCGCTAAACTTCCCAATCCCTAAACTTCCCAATCCCTAAACTTCCCAATCCCTAAACTTCCCAATTCCTAAACTTCCCAATTCCTAAACTTCCCAATCCCTAAACTTCCCAATCCCTTACCTTCCCAATCCCTTAACTTTCCAAAGCAATACCAAGAAGACACTTTAAGGCCTAACTCGAACAGTTTCCACTATCTCACTAATGCACTTTATATAGTTGTCTATTAATGAGATGAGCATGAATGTAATACCCTTAGCAATTTTGGAGTAAATGCAATGAATTGTAGCCAAACTTTTATTTGTCTGATTAAAAGTCCCTTCTGTCCTGTGTTGTCGTTCTGTGTCAACTCATCTAATATTACAGCGTTAACGCATTTTCGTGTTTATTTGTTATAAAAGAACTGTGGCGCGATTTTAAACGCGTAATAATTTCATTAAAAAACGCTGTTGTCTAATAAAAACTTAGATTGAAAGCGACTGATACGATTTATGATTTAAGATGCTTACTGACCTCTAACTGTACTGAGAAATCCTGTGTACTATATAATTCCTAAGTTGCTGTGTTAGAAATAGTCAACACTGCCACCACTGCGCACTGTCTCCCTGTCTAACTGAAATGCTAAGCTATTCCCAGAGTTAGCTGAGCTTGCAAGCTATCTTCTGCTCCTTTCACACGCTATTCTAAAGTTTCTATTCAATAAAATGTTTTAAATCGTATCGATTGATATTATTGTACTAGTCTTTGTTTCCTTATATAGTTCCTGTCCTCTCTATCGCTGCTTTGGAAAAATCGGAGTACTCTGATGTCTCTATTGTTTGTTCTTTAACATTAGTAGCTTTGCAGCGAATATCTATGGCCAAGCCGAGCTCAATGCTAACAGGGGCGCCGTAAGATTCACCCATATAGTCTATGGCCAAGCCGAGCTCAATGCTAACAGCCGAGCCATAAGCTTCACCCAAATAGTCTATGGCCAAGCCGAGCTCAATGCTAACAGTGGAGCCATAAGCTTCACCCATATAGTCTATGGCCAAGCCGAGCTCAAGGCTAACAGCGGAGCCATAAGCTTCACCAATATAGTCTATGGCCAAGCCGAACTCAATGCTAACAGTGGAGCCATAAGCTTCACTTATATAGTCTATGGCCAAGCCGAGCTCAATGCTAACAGTGGAGCCATAAGCTTCACCCATATAGTCTATGGCCAAGCCGAGCTCAAGGCTAACAGCGGAGCCATAAGCTTCACCAATATAGTCTATGGCCAAGCCGAACTCAATGCTAACAGTGGAGCCATAAGCTTCACCCATATAGTCTATGGCTCAAAGTCAATCGAATTTCTGTTTTTTGCTGTACCCTTGCAATCTAGCAGGGTTCAGGGACTACTCAATTCTCGGGACGGGAAACGGCCAAATGATGCAGAAAAAAGATGGAGGCCGATTTTCTCTGTTCTCTGCTGGTCTTATGTTTTATCGCAAGAGCTTCAGCTTTTCACTATGTTAACAAAATTTATCCCTCTTCAACTTCCTGTAGCCTGTTTCTACTCAAATAATTTCGGATAAATGCTAGGAGACATTTTATACAGTACCCCTTTAATACACAAACTCGATGCTTGATAAGCCAAGTGCATCTGTTGTAGAAGTCTGTGGGAAACATTGAAGCAAGAAGTGAAAGCTTGATTCGTGATGACAGTATTTTCTAATTCCAACACTTGAAGAAATGACGACGACATCGCTTTCAACTCATGCTGAACAAACAGTTGAAAATTCATGCATCGAACGATAATGGCATCGAGTTGTGAAAAATACTTCAATGTAGGCTGGAATCCTAGCAGATCTCTCAGCGGAACCGGCGAATGATAGTGAAAAGCACGAGTTGCAAAGTTGGACGAAATAAAAATCTTGATCTTTAGTGCTCCGCTCGAATCCAAACCAAACAAATAAACTTCTTCATTGCATAACGATACAAACAGCGAATGTTGAGCAACGATATCTGATGATTTGAGTGCAGAAACGAGCTCGCTCCAGCCTGGCAAACTGTCGATTTTACGAAATTCTTCCAACTCGTCCGGTTTAAAATTTCTTTCGGCAGACAAAACGCGACGGACTTTTGGTTTTCTCGCTAATGCTAAAATGGTATCAGTCCTTACCTTATAGGCCATCGTATAATACAAGCTTTCACTTCTTGCTTCAATGTTTCCCATAGACTTCTACAACAGATGCACTTGGCTTATCAAGCATCGAGTTTGTGTATTAAAGGGGTACTGTATAAAATGTCTCCTAGCATTTATCCGAAATTATTTGAGTAGAAACAGGCTACAGGAAGTTGAAGAGGGATAAATTTTGTTAACATAGTGAAAAGCTGAAGCTCTTGCGATAAAACATAAGATCAGCAGAGAACAGAGAAAATCGGCCTCCATCTTTTTTCTGCATGATTTGGCCGTTTCCCGTCCCGAGAATTGAGTAGTCCCTGGCAGGGTTCTAATTACTTATTTCCATCCAGTCTGCAACAGAGGTGCCAGACAAGATGACAGTCTCAGCAAGTAGGATAGTCAGGCAGACTGATAGACAGACAACCCTCACTTCTTCGTCACTATTGGTCAACTTTTATTTGATGAATTATTCTGTGTTTGAGCAGCAGGGTCGCGCAGTGAGCCACAGCTCTGGTAATTAGTGGTCAGATAGAGCCGCCAGTGTTCTCTCTGCTTTTAAAAAAGAGAATAGTTAAAGACACGAGACAGCTATCGAGCTTAGCGCAAAGCAAAATGAAATACAACTCAACAAAAGGTCTGGCAAGAGAGTAATAGAAATTGCTCTTTTGACAAGACGCCGGGACGCGCAGCTAGTGTTTGGCAGTCTAGGCTGTCGAATACAAGAGGCTTAAGCCTCGGGGAAGTGTTTACAAACCGAAACCCACCCTCCCCGCCTCTACTCACTCGGGGAGTGGAAAGTGAAGGCGAACCAGAGACACTGATCTTTCCTGCAGCTCTCCGCGTCACACACTGCTCCACCCGGAAGACACAGCTAGGCACTTACCTTGACAGGAGGGTCAATAACCACCTCAGAGAGCAGCCCACTCGTTCCCTTCCGAGATCTCTGTCTATTTCTCATTCCCCTCTGCTGTCTAACTTAGAGACCTTGAGGTCCTTGACAACGGGCAAACAGATCTCCAAAATAATGGCACGTTGCCACCAATCTAGGCAGGGTTGGGAGACAGCTGATCTTTAACTGCCTGACTTCTCATATTAGTGACTATCGGTGAATAAACACAGCGGAGGATTGCCGACCCGGAAGGCAGATGGCGTGACGGCGCAGAGCTGGAGAGTTTAATTACACCAGGAATTGGTGCAGCCTTGAAGTCAGCTTTGCCAAGGCAAAATGTGCCTGCCACAAGAGGTGTCAATAAGCTGGGCCTTGCAATAGACATGCGCCACAATCTAGCGCCACAATCTAGCGCCACAATCTAGCGCCATAGTCTAGCACCAACAATCTAGCGCCACAATCTAGCGCCACAATCTAGCGCCACAATCTAGCGCCACAATCTAGTGCCATAGTCTAGCACCAACAATCTAGCGCCACAATCTAGCGCCACAATCTAGCGCCACAATCTAGCGCCACAATCTAGCGCCATAGTCTAGCGCCACAATCTAGCGCCACAATCTAGCGCCACAATCTAGCGCCATAGTCTAGCACCAACAATCTAGCGCCAGAATCTAGCGCCAAAATTGATTGCCACAATCTAGCGCCATAGTCTAGCACCAACAATCTAGCGCCACAATCTAGCGCCACAATCTAGCGCCATAGTCTAGCGCCACAATCTAGCGCCACAATCTAGCGCCATAGTCTAGCACCAACAATCTAGCGCCACAATCTAGCGCCACAATCTAGCGCCACAATCTAGCGCCACAATCTAGCGCCACAATCTAGCGCCACAATCTAGCGCCATAGTCTAGCACCAACAATCTAGCGCCAGAATCTAGCGCCAAAATTGATTGCCACTATCTAGCGCTATAGTCTAGCGCCACTATCTAGCGCCACACTCAGGCGCCACAATGTCGTGCCATAGTCTAGCGCCATAGTCTACTGCCAGAATCTAGCGCCACTATCTAGCGCCACAATCTGATGCTTGAATTTCCTTACCAAAGAATCTCTTCCATTCAAAGAAGAAAGCATCGCTAATCTGTAGTGAAGTCGCTCAGTCCTTTCCTGTTTTCTTCCTGCCTCGGAAGGAAGCCCCGAGATTCGGCGCGCGTGGGGAGGTGACTGGGGGTGGCTGGGTGCTCAAGAGCTGCCAATTTGTTAATGCCGATAAAAAGGAGCGATGGAGAGAGAGAGGGTGGAGGAGGAGAAGATAAACGGGAAAGAGAGCCAAAAAGGATTCCCAGTTGAGGCCAGCAAGGGTAATTTGGTTTCCTCAACAATGCCTCATCAGAGTCGAAGGGAAGGCGGCCCAGCATCCCTTGGCCCACTTGACAAGTGGGAGAAGCCAGTTGAGCAATTGGCCGCGGCTCAAGACAGAAGAGAGCAGACTCAGGAAGTGAGGCTGGATGTTTGATGTGGCAAATTTGTCGCAAAAAGATGTGAAGCCGCCGCCGCCGCCGCCACCTCCGCTGAGGGGGCCCGGGGAAAAGCAGAAATTGCATCAGCCTCGTTATCTCGTTAAAGCAGCAAAAGAAGAGGATGGGCGTGGCAGATAGGAAGGCCGAGTTTCCAGGGAGGTGGGGGAGCATTGATGGGGCTTCCAGCTTCCTGATTCTATTTTGATTTGCCTCATTTGATTGGTTGAATTGGTTGGCCTGGGCCTCGCTCTGAGAGAGCAGAAGCTCGGCTGATAAAAGTTGCGCGAATCGCTTTATCAAAATCGGTTAATTTGTGGCCGAGTTCAGCTTAAGGATATTGGGGATCTTGGCTGCGAACTGTAACTGCAGGGGAATGCGATGCTTACCGTGAGATTTCTCATGTGTCACCAACTCTGATGGGTCACAGATTCTCATGTATCCTAGATTCTTATGTACATCAGATTCTCATGTACCCTGATTCTCATGTATCACCGATTCTCATGTATCACAGATTCTCATGTATCGCAGATTCTCATGTATCACAGATTCTCATGTATCACAGATTCTCATGTGTCTCAGATTTTAATGTATCACAGATTTCCATGTATCACAGATTCTCATGTATCCCAGATTCTCATGTATCACAGATTCTCATGTATCACAGATTTTCATGTATCGCCGATTCTCATGTATCACAGATTCTCATGTATCACAGATTCTCATGTATCACAGATTCTCATGTATCGCAGATTCTCATGTATCACAGATTCTCATGTATCACAGATTCTCATGTGTCTCAGATTTTAATGTATCACAGATTTCCATGTATTACAGATTCTCATGTATCCCAGATTCTCATGTATCACAGATTCTCATGTATCACAGATTTTCATGTATCGCCGATTCTCATGTATCACAGATTCTCATGTATCACAGATTCTCATGTATCACAGATTCTCAGGTATCACCGATTCTCGTGAATCACCGATTCTTACGTATCACAGAATCTTATGTATCGCAGATTCTCATGTGTCACAGATTTTCATGTATCACCGATTCTCATGTATCACAGATTCTCATGTATCACAGATTCTCATGTATCACCGATTCTCATGTATCACAGATTCTCATGTATCACAGATTCGCAGGTATCACCGATTCTCGTGAATCACCGATTCTTACGTATCACAGAATCTTATGTATCACAGATTCTCATGTGTCACAGATTTTCATGTATCACCGATTCTCATGTATCACAGAATCTTATGTATCACAGATTCTCATGTATCCCAGATTCTCATGTATCACAGATTCTCATGTATCACAGATTCTAAGGTATCACAGATTCTCATGTATCACAGATTCTCATGTATCACAGATTCTCATGTATCACAGATTCGCAGGTATCACCGATTCTCGTGAATCACCGATTCTTACGTATCACAGATTCTCAGATATCACAGATTCCCATGCATCACATATTTTCATGTATTTCATGTATTTTCATGTTCCACTGATTCTTATGTATCACAGATTTTCATATATCACATATTTTCATGTATTTTATGTACTCTCATGTATCACCGATTCTCGTGTATCACTGATTTTCATTTCATGTATTTTATGCATCGCAAATTCTACTTTTGTCTGGTATTATATTGCTGTTTATATATTCCTTGATATTTTTTCTGCTTTTATAACATCGAATTGTAGGATGAGAGATGCCAGCCACAAAGGCCGACGTCAACCGTGGCAGCTGTTGACTCAGCCAAACCAGCTGTGAGTTGATTGCTCTTAAAATTTGAGTCTCTTCATTATCTTTCCTAGCTGCATCTTTCGCCGACTCACAGTCTGTCATGTGTTCAAGCGGATTGTCAAGGGGCTGTTAGATCATCGTGAGATGTTCTGAAGTTCCCAGTGCAGGCTCTTATTCAGCCGATTAGAAATGAATGAGCTCCAAGCCAGTGCAATTGCCAATAATTGGCGCTATCGAATTTTCATTTGTGGTTTCCTGCCTGCCTTGCTTCGTCTGCTTTTTGGTTTCTCACACTTTATTCACAGAAGTAGTTTCAGCAATGCTAATCAGCTTTTTGTATTAGGATCCTTTTGTGTATGAGAGACCAAAGGAAGAAAGGTAAGAAGGATTAGGAAGCGATGGATTAGGAAGCGATGGATTAGGAAGCGATAGATTAGGAAGCGATGGATTAGGAAGCGATAGATTAGGAAGCGATGGATTAGGAAGCGATGGATTAGGAAGCGATGGAGTAAGAAGCGATGGATTAGGAAGCGGTGGAGTAAGAAGAGATGGGTTAGGAAGCGATGGATTAGGAAGCGATGGATTAGGAAGCGATGGATTAGGAAGCGACGGATTAGGAAGCGATGGAGTAAGAAGCGATGGATTAGGAAGCGATGGATTAGGAAGCGATGGATTAGGAAGCGACGGATTAGGAAGCGATGGATTAGGAAGCGATGGATTAGGAAGCGATGGATTAGGAAGCGATGGATTAGGAAGCGATGGATTAGGAAGCGATGGATTAGGAAGCGATGGATTAGGAAGCGATGGATTAGGAAGCGATGGATTAGAAAGCGATGGATTAGGAAGCGATGGATTAGAAAGTGACGCGGATTAAGAAGCAAGGGATTAAGAATCGAGGAGTTAAGAAGCATAGATAAAGGGGGCGCGTGCTCCAGCAAAGAAACTGAAACGAGCCAAAGCAGACAAGACTAAATCATTGTAAGCTAATACTCAGCGGCCAACTTTGCAGTCTTTGTCTCTGGAAAATCAAGCGAAAAGAATCAGCATTTCCAACAACCCTGTTAACCTGCATGATCATTAATCACTCATGCCGGTATGAAGCTCAGCTGGAAGGCATAACAGGGATCACGACTGTGTGCCACCCCATCTGTTGTTTTCGAGCTCCATATTGACGTCCGGTTACAACCCTATCTCCCTACCTCTCCCAGCCACTTCACATCCTGCCCAGTGCCCCCCATTCGAACTCAGGTTTGAATTGTCCGGAAACTCGATGAGCCTCGCTATTCGATAGCAATCTAAGCAGTCAGGTAAGAGCCGATGGCCCGGCTCCTTTTTTTGAGTGCAGATCGCATGCGGGGCATTAAAATGAAAGAGAGAGAGAGAAAGAGAAAGGTGCGCCAATCTTCGGAGTGAAATTATAACCAAATGCCATCCGTATCATCCATCTGCATTAGCCGCCGTTATGCGCAGGACCGTGATCGATATTTTGCCTGGCGATTCTCCAGAGTCCGGTTCGGTAGGGCGGTGGGGGATTAAAAATGGGCGGCGGATCTGCCCAGCTCTCCGAGAGCTCCTCCCACGGCCCGCTCTTCCGCCGATCCGTCTCGGAGACAAAAAACATCTGGCCAACTTCATCTTGGCTCACCTCCGGTATAGCAGCCGAATAGGGGATTTAATAGGATTAAAAAGCCGGGCTGCTTATGAATACACGCGATACGACACGCTGGTCAAATTGCATGAAAGATTGGGGCCGGAGCCGCGCGGCCCGCCCAAAGTCTGGAGTCAAAGCGGCCATCTGCTGCAGAAAAAATATTTGTTTCATGACAGTCGCTGACTTATCATAATTACACGTATACAGTGATACATGTATATGCCAATCTCCAATGTCGATCTTTGATCGAGGAGCGAGATCGCTTTATAAAAAATTGTCGCTTGGCTACCATTAAATTATCAACTTTTGTTTATTGAGATTAATTTCCTCACTTTTGGTTGGATTTTAATAGAATATATTCTGGACGGTGTATAGTACTAATAGTAGTAATAAATATAAAACGTGTGGTTAAAATACAGCATTAGTAGTAGATGACATGCTCTCAGAAGTATTGATAGAAACTGACGCAAAAGTCAAAGACCACTGTATATTAAGGAAAATCTGTCCTTAAAAAAATTGGTCTTTAAAAACTGGATATACAGTGGTCCTTGGCAAAAGTTTTGTAATTGGAATGGATGGCTTCTGATTAAAACTATTTAACACAAAAAGCGGAAAAAAGTTAAATACCTTGTCCATACAAACAAGACACAAAAAGTAAAAAAAGCAGTTAAAAAGTGTACATTGCGCATAAAAAAATAGTTTACTTCGAAAAAATTTATTTACTCTTTTCAGCAATTAAGTATGTTAATCAAATTTTGTTTTATCGCCCTAAAGCTTCGTTTCTAGTTTTCAAAAGCATCATATAAGATAAATTTAATCAGGGTTTGCACGAAAATTGACTAGCATACAGAAATACTATACTATACTCCATTGAACTTTAATCCAACAATATTACTGAGCTAAAGCTATTGAGCAAGAGCATCTTTGTCTATTTCACAAAGGAGCCAAACAAACATCATCAGTTAATAAAAGAGAAATAAAAGATTTAATAGAAAACTAGAGAATGGGCATATGCAAATATACAGCTAGCCGCAAAGCCAAAGGACAAAAGTACTTTAGAGAGATGGAAAATTTATTTTTTTGTATAGGTTTTTGGAAGAATAATAAATTGATATGCTAATTAAATATCTTCAATGATATCATGCTCAGGGTTTATTATAAGAGAAGAGACTTAGGTAATTTAATGACCACTGAAAAATAACATATTAGCATAGAAGCATAGATTTTTATAAAATTTTGAACATATTGTGGATAATAGTAATAAAGTTGAGCACTAAGTGGCTTACCAATCAGGATAATTTAGCTTAGAATAATACTGTACATATAAAATAAATAATTAGGTTAGAAAGACAAAATATCATATTTGATAACAAAATGCTATCATAAAGAATCATAGACCATATTAGTATATGGAAGTAATAAGTGAACTTAAATAGGAGCTATCAAATCCCATAATTGCTAATTGCTAATGAAAGCCATATTTTTAAGACTTATAATCAAATAGATAAATAGATACTTGTGGCGGCCAGACTACGCGACCGGCAGCACCAGTGCAGCCGCACTGGAAACCCCCCCGCCTCTGTCTAGCTGAGGTGGGGTGGGTACGCGCCAAGCTAGCCGGCTCGCTAAGCCGGGGGGGTTGGCGTAGCCAATCACGCCATGCCACCTTTTCGCACCTCCCTTGGCCCCTCAATCTGGCGTTGTTTGTAAATCTCATATAAATACACGCGCAAAGCAGCACAAACTCTTCGCTGCCATTCCATCTATTGAAACAAAAAGGCCTTCCGCCTCATTGGTGAGCCCGACACCCAGCGCGGAACGCTGGGCCTACCTGGTCGGCCCTGTGCGGTCCTGGCAGCCAACCGCCTTGGCCGACTGCAACGGCAGCACCGCAGCACAGCAGCACCGCAGCACCGCAGCACCGCAGCACAGCAGCACCGCAGCCCAGCAGCACCGCAGCCCAGCAGCACGAATCGGCCCAGTCAGCCCGCCCCCCGGTAGCTCCTGGGGTCTCGCCTTTCGGCCCCCGCGTTGGACCAACCAGCGCCACACGCTGCAGCTACTTCTAGGTTAGCACCGCTGCTGCTAGCCTAACGTCCCCAGCCTCTGTGCAGGAGCATCGATCCGGCTCACGGCGGCAACTGACTGTCGATTGCCTCTGGTGTGGTACGGCCGCGCGCCCCTGCTGCCTTCGGCGCCCACCTGGCGCCCTGCTGCCATCGGCGCCCGCCTGGCGCCCTGCTGCTATCGGCGCCCGCCTGGCGCCCTGCTGTCTTCGGCGCCCGCCTGGCGTTCTGCTGCCATCGGCGCCCGCCTGGCGCCCTGCTGCTATCGGCGCCCGCCTGGCGCCCTGCTGTCTTCGGCGCCCGCCTGGCGTTCTGCTGCCTTCGGCGCCCGCCTGGCGCCCTGCTGCCTTCGGCGCCCGCCTGGCGCCCTGCTGCCTTCGGCGCCCGCCTCGCGCCCCTGCCGCCTTCGGCGCCCGCCTGGCGCCCTGCTGCTGCCTTCGGCGCCCGCCTGGCGCCCTGCTGCCTTCGGCGCCCGCCTGGCGCCCTGCTGCCTTCGGCGCCCGCCCGGCGCCCGCCTGGCGCCCTGCTGCTTTCGGCGCCCGCCCGGCGACCGCTCGGCGACCTGCTGCCATCGGCGCCCGCTCGGCGACCTGCTGCCATCGGCGCCCGCTCGGCGACCTGCTGCCATCGGCGCTCTGCTGCCTTCGGCGCCCGCCTCGCGCCCCCGCCGCCTTCGGCGCCCGCTCCTCTGCGCTCTCGCTGCCTCGGCTACCACCCGACGTTCGGGGCCTAGCTCGGTGCTGGGGGGAGCTGTGTGGCGGCCAGACTACGCGACCGGCAGCACCAGTGCAGCCGCACTGGAAACCCCCCGCCTCTGTCTAGCTGAGGTGGGGTGGGTACGCGCCAAGCTAGCCGGCTCGCTAAGCCGGGGGGGTTGGCGTAGCCAATCACGCCATGCCACCTTTTCGCACCTCCCTTGGCCCCTCAATCTGGCGTTGTTTGTAAATCTCATATAAATACACGCGCAAAGCAGCACAAACTCTTCGCTGCCATTCCATCTATTGAAACAAAAAGGCCTTCCGCCTCATACTAATATAAATAGAGACAAATCATTCTTAGTGTGGCTAAGTACATCTTCTTTATTTTGAATAATATAATAAATATGCTTCATAAAGTAATAAATTATGCTTTCTTTTATTTCAATATTTACACATGGATTCCAGGCTTTGCCATAATAAGCTATCCATGCACCACTCTGGCGCCAGTCAGCCCAGTGGGGCAGTCAATGGCCAGGCCTTCAGGCCGCCTCGCCGTCAGTCGTCTCGCATTGAATGCCTTGTTGGTGCTCAGCGAGTCCAGCAGGCAGCTGAGCGGCTGCTGCTCTGCTCCAAGATGTGGCCGCCGCCGCCACCGACGTTGCCGATGCCGATGTCGGACACTGGGCAGGCCGTGTCGCCATCGCGCGTCGAGCCGAGCGATCACCGGGCCAGGCGGGAACTCGCCAACCTGCGCCTGCTGGTTGAGGAGGCCCGACGCGGCGGCCGAACCATGCTGGCCGCGGCGCCCAACGATGAGGAGGACGAGGCTGCGGCCGACTTTGCCCGCCGACTTCAGGTTGGCATGCTGGGGAAGCTGGACAATAGGGGAATTGAACTGGACATTAGGGGAACTGGGTCGGACATTAGAGGGAATTGAATTGGACATTAGAAGAATTGAATCGGACATTAGGGGAACTGGATTGGGCATTAGGGAAATTGAATCGGACATTAGGGGAACTGAATTAGATATTAGGGGAACTGGATCGGACATTAGGGGACCTGAATTAGATATTAGGGGAACTGGATCGGACATTAGGTTTTAGGATTGGACATTAGAGGAATTGAATCGGACATTAGGGGAACTGGATCAGACATTAGAAGATATGGGTCAGGTGAACTGGACTCAGAAAAAACCTCTAATTCTCATCCTCCTGATCCCATTCCACCGAAGATGTCCTGCGTGGGTTTTATCGAGTCGGTCTATCGATCTGTGTACTCCCTGATCAGCCAGCAGCAGCCGCAGTCTTTAAGTGAGGACCACCAGCAGCAGCAGCAGCTCAACCGTCTGGCAGTGGCCCGCGCCTGCGACGGCCTTCTGGCCTCGGCGCTGGGTCTGGAGCTGTCCTTAGCTCTGTCATCCGGTTCTGGGCCAGACGATCGACAACTGGAACGACTGGCTGAACAACTCGGACAGAGCCTGGCCGAACTGTCTAAGGCTGGTCGGCCGGCGAGGCTGGGCGGCGATCCGGCGGACATGGAAGCGCTGCAGCTGGCCGTGCGGTGCGCGTCCGCCGCTGTGGCCCAGCTGCTGCACGCTGTCCGCTGCGTGCGGGCTGCGCTGGCCAGCTGTGAGTGCCTGTCTGATGTCTGATGTCCGCCTCTCTGATGTCAGCCTGTCTGATGTCTGATGTCCGCCTGTCTGATGTCAGCCTGTCTGATGTCAGCCTGTCTGATGTCTTATGTCCGCCTGTCTGATGTCAGCCTGTCTGATGTCTGATGTCTGATGTCCGCCTCTCTGATGTCAGCCTGTCTGATGTCTGATGTCTGATGTCCGCCTCTCTGATGTTTGCCTGTCTGATGTCTGATGTCTGCCTGTCTGATGTCTGATGTTTGCCTGTCTGATGTCTGCCTGTCTGCCTGTCTGATGTCTGATGTTTGCCTGTCTGATGTCTGCCTGTCTGCCTGTCTGATGTCTGCCTGTCTGGTGTCTGCCTGTCTGATGTCTGCCTGTCTGATGTCCGCCTGTCTGATATCTGTCTGCCAACTTGTCCTGGTGTCTTTCTAATGTGTCCGTCTGTCATACTCTCATCTGCCCTCCTCGTCCGTCTTCAGTGGGCGCAGGCGGACACCCCAAGGAGGACCCGGCGGCGGCGCTGGAGGAGCTCCGGTCTCGAGTCCATCTGGCGGTTGAGAATCTCCGGCCGGCCGTGGCCACGGTGCTGGCCGTGTCCGGCGAGTCCCGGTTCTCCGGTCGGCCGTTTCGCCTAACGGACGAGGCGAAGAACGGACGGGCCAGGGCTCTGGGCCATGCGCTGCCTGTGGCGCTGTGCACCGCCGAACTGCTCACCGCGATGGCCGGAGCTACCGAGCAACAGGCGTCGCCAGCTCAGCAGCAGCGGCAGCGGCTGAACCAGCTGGCCGAGTCTTTGAATGCCGCCTGCACGGACTGCCTGGCCAAGCTGCTGCCAGGCCAGCCGGGTGCTGCGGCCTCGCCTGTGGCCGGTGATGGCCGACTGGACAGGCTGTGACCGAGCTGGGGTGGCTCGCTTAACTCGAAATCCCATAAACCTAGCAGCCTCAAAAAATCTCATCTCCATTAACTGGACTCAATGAACCAGAAACTCCATAAACCAGAACTCCATGAACCAGAAACTCCATAAACCAGAAACTCCATGAACCAGAAACTCCATAAACCAGAACTCCATGAACCAGAAACTCCATAAACCAGAAACTCCATAAACCAGAAACTCCATAAACCAGAAGCTCCATAAACTAGAAACTCCATAAACTATAAACTCCCTAAACCAGAAACTCCATAAACCAGAAACTCCATAAACTATAAACTCCATAAACCAGAACTCCATAAACTAGGAACTCCATAAACCAGAAACTCCATAAACTATAAACTCCATAAACCAGAAACTCCATAAACTATAAACTCCATAAACCAGAAACTCCATAAACTATAAACTCCATAAACCAGAACTCCATAAACTAGGAACTCCATAAACCAGAAACTCCATAAACCAGAAACTCCATAAACCAGAACTCCATAAACTATAAACTCTATAAACCAGAAACTCCATAAACCAGAAACTCCATAAACCAGAAACTCCATAAACCAGAAACTCCATGAACCAGATACTCCTAACTCCTTAAACCAGAAACTCTCTAAACCAGATACTCCATAAACCAGAAACTCCATAAACTATAAACTCCATGAACTAGAAACATCATAAACCAAAAAATGTCAATCTCTTTCTTTCAACTCCGAACTTCCTAAAACCCCAAGCTTGATAAAAACATCCTGAACATGTATTTTGTCAGAATTGACAGAATGGGATAACAGGAGAAAGTATTTATTAACTTTTACTTTTTAAGTTTAAGTTTAAATTGATTTGCAACTGAGAAGAGATTTTCCCAGTCAAAAGGATCTGGGAAGTTTCATATGTTTGTGCAGTTAAAACTGTGATTTTAGCACTTCCAATTTTACTTAAGTAATCTGCAATATACGAGCCAGGTTTAAAAAATTGCATGCTTTTATTTGTAATAATTTTTTTTCAGTTAAACAAGACTTTTTTCTCCAGTCAAATTGCAATCAAATTTTTCTACGATGTGCAACAATTTTCTCCGGGTTTTCGTGTTACAATTTTTGTTTATTCGCAGAAAAGAAGAGGCGGCGTATTTTCAAATAAAATTGGGAAAAAAATGGAGATGTATGATGTACAGATAAAGTCAATTGAAGTCAATTCCGATTTTAATTGTATATGTACGAGTATTATTGATTAATTATGTGTCCTAGTTTACTATGTTCAATTATATTATTGCATTCTACCGTAATCAATGCTTATATAACAGTTAATATTAAATAAAATTGCAAGAAATCATTAAATTTTATAATATATATCAAGAAATATAGTCAAAAAACTATAGAAAGTACTGCCTCCTACACCTGACCTTTATGTATTGTTAACCAGCACTTATTCTGCTGTACAGGGTAGATAAGTGGCAATTATTCTGGTTTAGAGGAGTGGATAAGGGGCAATTATTCTGGTTTAGAGGGGTGGATAAGTGGCAATCATTCTGGTGTAGAGGGATAGATAAGGGTTTAGAGGGATAGATAAGTGGCAATTATTCTGGTGTAGAGGAGTGGATAAGGGGAAATTATTCTGGTTTAGAGGGGTGGATAAGTGGTAATCATTCTGGTGTAGAGGGATAGATAAGGGGCAATTATTCTGGTGTAGAGGGGTGGATAAGGGGAAATTATTCTGGTTTAGAGGAGTGGATAAGGGGCAATTATTCTGGTTTAGAGGGGTGGATAAGGGGCAATCATTCTGGTGTAGAGGGATAGATAAGGGGCAATTATTCTGGTTTAGAGGGATAGATAAGTGGCAATTATTCTGGTGTAGAGGGGTGGATAAGGGGCAATTATTCTGGTTTAAAGGGGTGGATAAGTGGCAATCATTCTGGTGTAGAGGGATAGATAAGGGGCAATTATTCTGGTTTAGAGGGATAGATAAGTGGCAATTATTCTGGTGTAGAGGAGTGGATAAGGGGCAATTATTCTGGTTTAGAGGGGTGGATAAGTGGTAATCATTCTGGTGAAGAGGGATAGATAAGGGGCAATTATTCTGGTGTAGAGGGGTGGATAAGGGGAAATTATTCTGGTTTAGAGGGTGGATAAGGGGCAATTATTCTGGTTTAGAGGGGTGATAAGTGGCAATCATTCTGGTGTAGAGGGGTGGATAAGGGGCAATTATTCTGGTTTAGAGGGGTGGATAAGGGGAAATTATTCTGGTTTAGAGGGGTGGATAAGGGGCAATTATTCTGGTTTAGAGGGGTGGATAAGGGGAAATTATTCTGGTTTAGAGGGGTGGATAAGGGGCAATTATTCTGGTTTAGAGGGGTGGATAAGGGGAAATTATTCTGGTTTAGAGGGGTGGATAAGGGGCAATAATTCTGGTTTAGAGGGGTGGATAAGTGGCAATCATTCTGGTGTAGAGGGATGGATAAGTGGCAATTATTCTGGTTTAGAGGGGTGGATAAGGGGAAATTATTCTGGTGTAGAGGGTGGATAAGGGGCAATTATTCTGGTGTAGAGGGATAGATAAGGGGCAATTATTCTGGTGTAGAGGGATAGATAAGGGGCAATCATTCTGGTGTAGAGGGATAGATAAGGGGCAATTATTCTGGTGTAGAGGAGTGGATAAGGGGCAATTATTCTGGTTTAGAGGGGTGGATAAGTGGTAATCATTCTGGTGTAGAGGGATAGATAAGGGGCAATTATTCTGGTGTAGAGGGGTGGATAAGGGGAAATTATTCTGGTTTAGAGGAGTGGA
This sequence comes from Macrostomum lignano, assembly GCA_002269645.1. NCBI lineage: Eukaryota > Metazoa > Platyhelminthes > Macrostomidae > Macrostomum > Macrostomum lignano. The sequence continues at coordinate 394,676 of NIVC01000532.1, read as the reverse complement.
TAAGGGGCAATTATTCTGGTTTAGAGGGGTGGATAAGGGGCAATCATTCTGGTGTAGAGGGATAGATAAGGGGCAATTATTCTGGTTTAGAGGGATAGATAAGTGGCAATTATTCTGGTGTAGAGGGGTGGATAAGAGGCAATTATTCTGGTTTAAAGGGGTGGATAAGTGGCAATCATTCTGGTGTAGAGGGATAGATAAGGGGCAATTATTCTGGTTTAGAGGGATAGATAAGTGGCAATTATTCTGGTGTAGAGGAGTGGATAAGGGGCAATTATTCTGGTTTAGAGGGGTGGATAAGTGGTAATCATTCTGGTGTAGAGGGATAGATAAGGGGCAATTATTCTGGTGTAGAGGGGTGGATAAGGGGAAATTATTCTGGTTTAGAGGGGTGGATAAGGGGCAATTATTCTGGTTTAGAGGGGTGGATAAGTGGCAATCATTCTGGTGTAGAGGGTGGATAAGGGGCAATTATTCTGGTTTAGAGGGGTGGATAAGGGGAAATTATTCTGGTTTAGAGGGGTGGATAAGGGGCAATTATTCTGGTTTAGAGGGGTGGATAAGGGGAAATTATTCTGGTTTAGAGGGGTGGATAAGGGGCAATTATTCTGGTTTAGAGTGGTGGATAAGGGGAAATTATTCTGGTTTAGAGGGGTGGATAAGGGCAATAATTCTGGTTTAGAGGGGTGGATAAGTGGCAAATTTCTGGTGTAGAGGGATGGATAAGTGGCAATTATTCTGGTTTAGAGGGGTGGATAAGGGGAAATTATTCTGGTTAGAGGGGTGGATAAGGGGCAATTATTCTGGTGTAGAGGGATAGATAAGGGCAATCATTCTGGTGTAGAGGGATATAAGGGCAATCATTCTGGTGTAGAGGGATAATAAGGGGCAATTATTCTGGTGTAGAGGAGTGGATAAGGGGCAATTATTCTGGTTTAGAGGGGTGATAAGGGTAATCATTCTGGTGTAGAGGGATAGATAAGGGGCAATTATTCTGGTGTAGAGGGTGATAAGGGGAAATTATTCTGGTTTAGAGGAGTGGATAAGGGGCAATTATTCTGGTTTAGAGGGGTGGATAAGGGCAATCATTCTGGTGTAGAGGGATAGATAAGGGGCAATTATTCTGGTTTAGAGGGTAGATAAGTGGCAATTATTCTGGTGTAGAGGGTGGATAAGGGGCAATTATTCTGGTTTAAAGGGGTGGATAAGTGGCAATCATTCTGGTGTAGAGGGATAGATAAGGGGCAATTATTCTGGTTTAGAGGGATAGATAAGTGGCAATTATTCTGGTGTAGAGGAGTGGATAAGGGGCAATTATTCTGGTTTAGAGGGGTGGATAAGTGGTAATCATTCTGGTGTAGAGGGATAGATAAGGGGCAATTATTTCTGGTGTAGAGGGTGGATAAGGGGAAATTATTCTGGTGTAGAGGGTGGATAAGGGGCAATTATTCTGGTTTAGAGGGGTGGATAAGTGGCAATCATTCTGGTGTAGAGGGGTGGATAAGGGGCAATTATTCTGGTTTAGAGGGGTGGATAAGGGGAAATTATTCTGGTTTAGAGGGGTGGATAAGGGGCAATTATTCTGGTTTAGAGGGTGGATAAGGGGAAATTATTCTGGTTTAGAGGGGTGGATAAGGGGCAATTATTCTGGTTTAGAGGGGTGGATAAGGGGAAATTATTCTGGTTTAGAGGGGTGGATAAGGGGCAATAATTCTGGTTTAGAGGGTGGATAAGTGGCAATCATTCTGGTGTAGAGGGATGGATAAGTGGCAATTATTCTGGTTTAGAGGGTGGATAAGGGGAAATTATTCTGGTGTAGAGGGGTGGATAAGGGGCAATTATTCTGGTGTAGAGGGATAGATAAGGGGCAATCATTCTGGTGTAGAGGGATAGATAAGGGCAATCATTCTGGTGTAGAGGGATAGATAAGGGGCAATCATTCTGGTGTAGAGGGATAGATAAGGGGCAATTATTCTGGTGTAGTGGGTGGATAAGGGGCAATTATTCTGGTGTAGAGGGGTAAATAAGTGGCAATTATTCTGGTGTAGAGGGGTGGATAAGTGGCAATTATTCTGGTTTAGAGGGGTGGATAAGGGGAAATTATTCTGGTGTAGAGGGGTGGATAAGGGGCAATTATTCTGGTGTAGAGGGATAGATAAGGGGCAATCATTCTGGTGTAGAGGGATAGATAAGGGGCAATCATTCTGGTGTAGAGGGATAGATAAGGGCAATTATTCTGGTGTAGAGGAGTGGATAAGGGGCAATTATTCTGGTTTAGAGGGGTGGATAAGTGGTAATCATTCTGGTGTAGAGGGATAGATAAGGGGCAATTATTCTGGTGTAGAGGGGTGGATAAGGGGAAATTATTCTGGTTTAGAGGAGTGGATAAGGGGCAATTATTCTGGTTTAGAGGGGTGGATAAGGGCAATCATTCTGGTGTAGAGGGATAGATAAGGGGCAATTATTCTGGTTTAGAGGGATAGATAAGTGGCAATTATTCTGGTGTAGAGGGTGGATAAGGGGCAATTATTCTGGTTTAAAGGGGTGGATAAGTGGCAATCATTCTGGTGTAGAGGATAGATAAGGGGCAATTATTCTGGTTTAGAGGGATAGATAAGTGGCAATTATTCTGGTGTAGAGGAGTGGATAAGGGGCAATTATTCTGGTTTAGAGGGGTGGATAAGTGGTAATCATTCTGGTGTAGAGGGATAGATAAGGGGCAATTATTCTGGTGTAGAGGGGTGGATAAGGGGAAATTATTCTGGTTTAGAGGGGTGGATAAGGGGCAATTATTCTGGTTTAGAGGGGTGGATAAGTGGCAATCATTCTGGTGTAGAGGGGTGGATAAGGGGCAATTATTCTGGTTTAGAGGGGTGGATAAGGGGAAATTATTCTTGTTTAGAGGGGTGGATAAGGGGCAATTATTCTGGTTTAGAGGGGTGGATAAGGGGAAATATTCTGGTTTAGAGGGTGGATAAGGGCAATTATTCTGGTTTAGAGGGGTGGATAAGGGGAAATTATTCTGGTTAGAGGGGTGGATAAGGGGCAATAATTCTGGTTTAGAGGGTGATAAGTGGCAATCATTCTGGTGTAGAGGATGATAAGTGGCAATTATTCTGGTTTAGAGGGGTGGATAAGGGGAAATTATTCTGGTGTAGAGGGGTGGATAAGGGGCAATTATTCTGGTGTAGAGGGATAGATAAGGGGCAATCATTCTGGTGTAGAGGGATAGATAAGGGGCAATCATTCTGGTGTAGAGGGATAGATAAGGGGCAATCATTCTGGTGTAGAGGGATGATAAGGGGCAATTATTCTGGTGTAGTGGGGTGGATAAGGGGCATTATTCTGGTGTAGAGGG